>APFE030548829.1:0-36580 GCA_000404065.3 Pinus taeda
TTAGGGGGGAGGCCCCCAAGATCTGAAAAATTGAAATGCCAGAATAAAATAGGAGAACACACATTAAACAAAACCACCAAGAAACTTTTTATTAAAATAGTGAATAATTGTAAAAGCTACATTGTGGTGGACAATGTGTCCTTTTACAAAATGTGAGGATCGGAACAGTGGCCTACAGACTTGCACTGCCTCTGACAATGAAAGTCATGTCATTGCTTAAGAGGCATGTGAAATATGTAAATCATGTGATTGATTGGTTTGTATTGTAGGTGGAGCCAAAAGGAGAATTCCAGTTGGAATCTCAGTGCATTATGCAGTGAAAAATGCTCATGCTTTGGAATCGAGCGATCGAGCAAGTTAAAGTGTAGTGGAAGCACTTTAGTCCCGATGAAGCTACATGGGAGATGGCTTATCAGATGCAAACTATGTATCCTTCTCTATTCATTAGTTGAGAGGATGTGTTTTGATATATGTTTTAATGTTGTGTTTTGATTATGTCTATATATATGCATGTGTATGTAAATACCACATAGAGCTATGTTATGGATATCCAATAAGCCATATGGTGTTCATGATATGTTAGTTATGTTTTCAGCAGTATGATACAGTGTAAATGTTGCATCGAGTTGTGTTATAAAGCTCCATGGGCAACATGTGTTTCATGGTTTATAAGTGTCATTGAACATCGAGGATGATGTTACCCCAAGGGGGAGGGGTTCATAACAGCCCTTAGGTGATTTGCTATGTAAATAAAAATAAAAATAATAACTAAGGTCATGGGACACGTATTCCAAGATGAATGTTGGGAAAAACATAGTTATGGGGATCATTGGCGACTAATAAATGGATATGGAAATTGGCAAACGCAAAGTGGCATTAATTGGCATTTTATTTATGAAAATGATGGAAAATAGGAGAAAATGAATATGAAATGTCACATAATTGGATGAGGAGGAAATTGAAGGAAAATAGAGGAAATTGAAGAAAATAGAGGCCTCAATAATAAAAAGGCTTATGAGGATCAATTCACAACTTTTGTCAATTTTCAGTTTGGAGCTCTCTCTCTATTCTCTCTCTCTCATACTCTTTCACACTTAGATAAATCATGGAGCATGCCTGAGCACTCTAGTTTCCATTGGATTTGGAGAAAGAAGGCAAAGAAAAGCAGGAAAGCGCAAAGGAACAGGTGGATAAGCAGCTACAGTAGGATCGATTTGTAGGTAACAAGTTACATGTGTGATTTTCCTTGTTTATTATGGATGCATAGTATATGCATGCTATTATCTGGTTATGATATGTCATTAGCATGGAGGATTTCCTAGGTTGACAGTGGTCATGCCTAGCCTTGACATTTCCTGTATAGCCATGGTGTTATGAGTTTTTCCACTTGTTTATGATTGGTGCTCATGTTCCTTATGGTTATGGGGTTGAGTTACTAGTTCCTAGACCCGTTGTTTGGAACAAATTCTCTGGAGCCCTGGAACATTTTGGGTTGAGTTACTAGTCCTAGAGCCTAGGTTGGACAAACTCTCTAGATCCCTTGATGGTTTGAGTTACTAGTCCTGGAGCTAGGTTGGAGAAATGCTTTGGAGCCCTGGAAAACTTTGGTAGAGACTGATCTGGTTGGTGTTAGTGATGTCTGACCATGAGGTGGAATCACTAGTTGAGGGTTGAGGTGGTTTAGCCTTTGGAAGCCCTAGTTTTGTTTTGTTTGGTTTATTCCATGAGATCCCACATTCATGGCTGGAATATGGCACGGGGTTGATTGCCTGAAAAAGAGATTTGGTTCAGCTCAATCTATGGTCAGGTGGTACGTGGAAGTCCCTAACTTAGTCGGATTTTGCATATGTTAATAGGAACTATTTTCCTCTTGTATTTTCATGAGTAATTTTACTTGTTATTATGCAGATTTGATGGTTATTATATCACGGTTATTAATTTGGTTATATGTTGGTTATAAGTATGGTTTCATAATAGGTTCTAGCTATGACTCTTGATATGTCTTGCTTGTTGATGAATAGTTAATGAATACATGAGCTAATAGATGTTATTGTGGCTATTAAGAGAGGGAATTAGACCACCTTGACGAATTTCATATAAGTATCAGACCCCTATGTTTAGATATGCATTCATGACCTGTAGATTACATGTCCCCAACATGTTTGACAAAATGACTATCATGGTTAGGCATAGTTAGGTCAATTCCTTCATCAAACTTTGCATGAATAGCTTTTTTCATATCTCTTTTATCGTTCTGGAAAGTCTCTCTAAATTTTGGGCATTGGTCTGGACACAAACCTAGAATTTAGGCTCATAATCCAATACCGCTACCTCTAAACTTGAAAGTTTTAGTTGCAACTTCATGGAGGCAGGCTTGTGCATTCAGTTGGAGGCTTCCAGCCACATGAAGGGCTTGTTGTGGGTGTGATTGGGGACCCAGGTTAGATAAAAGGGTGTCTATATTAGGTTTTGGTGACCTAGGGTGGTTACTCAACCTCTAAGTAACATGTAGTCCCTATAAGATGTTATGAGATGCAGTTTGTTTTTCACAATCGACCCCACTTCCTTAATGGAACCCAAGGAGGTCGATTCATATGATAGTAGCTCTTCCTCTCATGTTCGCCCTATCAAGCTAGTGAAAGTGGGTAAACTTGGGAGGGGTGGTTATAAATTTCCACCATCTATTGAATCCACGGACCTCTGCGTCCTTCATCATTTATCTAAGATAACATTTTGGGTACAAAATGTCTTCAACCGACAATTCTACAACTTGACCCTATAAAATAACCTATATTGATTCTGCCAGAGCACGACCGGTCACATCAGCTTGACCTTATTAATAACTACATGTAACTAATGCTCCCAGAGCACGACAGGTCACATTAGTCGATTCAATAGTTGGCATGTTCTTAGTGGTTCTACATCTCTCTCTATTTTTTTTAACACACCAAAATAATTTTAAAAATAAATAAAATAACTTTATACGTCACTCATTTAATATAAGAACCACTCAAACATACAACAATATATTCTACCAGCATCACCAAATCAAAATCCTTCTTCAAAGATCCTCATTACCTATTTCTTTGACCATTATTATTCCCAATGCTTTCAACCAATCCACCATTCAAAATTATTGTTGCCTCTTCTTTACGCCAAAAGAAATAACACCATGAAAAAGATCTACATTTATCTTCAATTGTATTTCATTATTTTCTTAAGAAATTGAAAATATGCCTTTATGATAGTGAATCGATCATTAATCTTGTCTCTTGAAGAAAGAATTCATGCGCGAATGGTGGCTCCTTCTCAAGGGATCCTCCACTCGACCCATTCTTTCTTACTGATGCAGATGATTTTTTTTCAAAACCTGTATATCAATGTGAATACAAACAACAACATTGGTCGATCAAATCTCACGTCTAGATTTGAGATGCCATTCTAAACATGTGTTGACAGGGTCAAACCTCTGAAATCCGACCTCAATTTAATTGAAAATAGAATGATTGTAGCTTGACTATGTGATCACCCATTCTAGGCTCAAAATATTTCAATCCTAGAACACCTTTGTCAAATATATTTGACTACACATTCTCCTCAGCCACACACTTTTAACATGTAGCAATCACTTGTGGAACTCACCGTTGAATACCTCAAAAACAACTTCACATATGAGATCTATTCCGTATGCAACAAAAATCATAACAACAGTAGCTCCACTAAGCAATGAATGCTCCAATGCTCCTCACTATAAGAAAAAATGCCATTGGTGGGGGTAATGCCTGTGATGGACCTTTAAGGTCTGTCACCAATGTCGCATATGGTGACGGTCTTTAAAAAGGTGTTGTTGTAAGTGTATATAGTGATGGTCCTTTAAGGTTTGTCACCAAAGCCATTTTCAAAGACACTTTTGGTGAGGGTCATTAAAGGCTCGTCACTAATTCTCTCTTTGGTGACACCTTTCGTGAGGGTCATTATAGGCCCATCACTAATTCTCTCTTTGGTGACACTTCTAGTGATGATCTTTTATTGACCCTCACCAATGCTCCTTTTGGTTACTTTTGGTGATGGTCAAAAAATGTTCGTCATCATTGATCATTCCAATGAGTTTTTTATGATGCTTCATGCTTGTGACGGACCTTTAACATCTGTCAAAAATATCACATCTGGTGATGGTCTTTAAAAAAACGTTGTTGTAATTTTATATAGAGATGGTCCTTTAAGGTTTGTCACCAAATCCATTTTCAATGACACTTTTGGTGCAGGTTGTTAAAGGCTTGTCACTAATTCTCTCTTCGATGGCACTTTTGGTGAGGGTCATTAAAGGCCCATCACTAATTCTATCTTTGGTGACACTTCTAGTGATGATCTTTTATTGACCCTCACCAATGCTCTTTTTGGTTACTTTTGGTGACGGTAAAAAAATGTTCGCCATCATTGATCATTCCATTGAGTTTTTGATGACGTTATGTACATGTTACCATATTTTTTGTCAAAAGATAATGATTTAATACCATTGTTGTGGAGTGTTTTTCATTGTGTCCAAGGTCATAGTGGTTATAGTCAGTCAATTTGTTAAGAAGTAATTAGTGTGTATCATTTCCCTCAAGTCATAAGAATATAATTTTCCTATGAATCAACACATGATTCATCTCTATTAGGTTTATTATCTAGCAAATTTCCTTTAAATAAAGTTACACTAGTGTGTGTAGGAACTATATTATTTAATACGTAATCAAGCTCTGTCAATTCTATTAATGAGAGAGACCTAGAACTACTCAACACTCATGGCACACCTTAACATGCTTTGGAACAATATACTAACATTCCTTGGCACCTCGCATGTCTTGGAATATCTTTGTACCTGGAACATCTTTGTGCCTATAACATCTTGCCATGAGTAGGACACCCAAGCACATGTTGGCATGCACTAGCATAGCATATCACTCCCCTATCATGTGTTGGCATGCCCTATAGTCTCTAGCATGCCCTCTAACACCTTGGCATAATATTGCATTAACAAACATTAGCACTTGGCACACATTGGATCTTAGCATGTATTGGAACATATTATTAGTGTGCCTAGCATGCCCCTTTTGAAAAAGATAAAGTCTCGACTTATTAACCCTCTTATGTGTTCATTTCCTTACATTTTAGCTTGGTTATTCCTTTTTTTTCCTTGAAACTCCTTGACGCATACTGGCATACTCTAGCACCCTGCACATCCTAGCATGTCTTAGCACCCGACATGCCTTGGCACTATTTGGAACATGTTAGCATACCCCGAAACTTCCTAGCACACTCTATCACTTCTTGGCATGCCCTAATATTCCCTAGCATGCCTTACCTGTGCTTAGCATACCTTGTCACTCCCTCCTTGGCATGACAACTAGCACTCATTGACACTCCTCGACACACCCTCATATTCATTCACTTCCATGCATTTTGACCTAGTGCTCCCTTGTGTTTTCCTAGTACTCCCTAACACTCCTCAGCATGCATTGGCACTCTCTAGCACACCTTAGCACTCTTCGATATGCTCTACCACTTAATAGCATGCATCACACTCCCTGGCACACATTGTAACTTGGCACGTGTTGGCAATTGGAAAGTCTTAGCTTGTTTAGAATGTGTTGAGATGAATTGGTATGCTTTGGCATGGTTTAATATTAAATGTATTTGAGATCAATTATTGGAAACTATGTGAGAAGAAATGGAGGAAGATTTGGCAGTTAGAATGCATTGACACTTGGCACTTAGCACCTATTGGAACCTAGTGTTGGTGTGCCTAGCATGCCCCTCATGGACAAGGTAAATTAATGACTTATTAACCCTATTATGTGCTCATTTCCTTATAGTTTAACTTGTTCCTCCCTTTTGTTGCCTTGACAGTCCCTGGCATGCATTTTCACACCCTTGTACATCTTGGCATGCCTTAGCACTTGGCACATCTTAGCTTGTTTTATATGTTTTTATACTATATGGCACATGTTAGCATGCCCTAGAATTCCCTAAAACACATTGGTAGTCATGACCTCAAAACTAGCATTACATTTTTATATGACTTGGGAACCTTACATTCACTAAAACACCTTGGCACTCCCTAGTTGTCATGCCCTCTATTATCCTCCACAATGTCCCAGGCTGATGAGGAGATCGACGGAGATAACCACAAACCAAGCTTTTATTTTGGTATCTAGCCCAACCAAACTAGATAGGGATATATCTATGAAATCATAGCTAATAGATGACTGTAATGTAAAGTACTTTAGGCTAGATAGCTAGGCTCAAGTGGGTTTTGTAAAATTTAGGGTGTTGTTGCTAGATAAGGGAGAAAACCTAGGTAGTTAGGTCAAAGGATCAAAGGGTTACAACAAAAAATATATAAAGGAGTAAGGTAGCATTAGTTTTGTGATGGATCTTAGGGTTTGTCGGTGTAGTGTAGTGTTTAGAAGAAGAAAAAGGTCTTAATCAGCATGAAACATGAATTCATTAAGCAAGAAAGAAAGTAACACATAATTATTTTTCCATCAAAACATATATTTATGCAAAGAATTATGTTTATAAACTGTAAGGAAAACCATTAAAGAATTGATGAATGGAAAGCGAAGATTAATATATTTCATATAAATATATAACAGAGAAAAAAAACATCACAAACTTACTGCACATGAATTCTTAGATAATAGTTACAAAATTGTGTCCTTTGATTTCCAAAAAATGTCCAAGTACAAGCTACAATAGTTCTCTTCTCTGAAATCCAACCCATTCTATCACTGAGAAACTGATACATAAAGACCAAAACAAAATCTCCCCACACTCAAGGGTCAAATCCATGACTCTAGGAACTATTCCATGAGGTGTTCTAACCAAACACTAATGTCTAGGAAGTTAAAAACAACTTCTACAATTAACTTTGACTCCAAACTCTCTCATAAATGAGGTCAAATTTACATTAAAACAGCTTAAAAGGACTAACCACCCTTTATTTATATTTAATTTTACCCCTCACATTCATCTACTTCACCCTTTTTACTTTTACCAAAGTCAAACTAGGAATTACAAAAAATTACACAGTGAAAATTTTACAAAAATCTCAAAAATTTCCAGGTGTGCAGCAAGTTGTTGGAGGCCATTTTTGAGTGCCTTTATGAAGTCCAAATCCAGATATGAAGCCTGTTCTGGAAATATGGGAGAGTTAATATATCTTTAGAGTATTTTTTTCACTCAAAACAACCCATTTTTGGCTGAGATATGGCCATTCTCTCAAGGTGTCTCCAGGTGTGCAACGAAATGGAAAGAGGGGCAAAAAGGTGATTTTTGACTTCTTTTTCGCAAATTTCTCAAAAACTAAGCCCTAAACCTGGAACGTGGGAAAATGGTTTTTGAGAGGGGGTCACAATATTTCCAAAAATTCTGATTTTCCATCATTTGGAGCCCTAGGAAGAAACGCACCATGAGCTCGTTGGGCTCCTAGACAGAAAATTGCCAAAAAATTGCAAGTTTGCACTAGTCTGCACCAAAACACAATTTTCTCCAAATCCTCCCAAAATTTGTCCAAAGATGCCTGATGAGGTATGTTATGCAATCATGGATGCATCAGCAAGAAAATCTAACTTACCCTTCTCCTCTTGGCTGATGAGGGTTTCCTCAAGTTTTTCCTTCAACTGCGTGAATTTGACCTTAGCAGCCTGATTCCTTGTGTAATAATGGATGTCCATTTTCTTTTGCAACTTGTTATCCTTGTTGGCCTTGTCAAGGAGCTTCTCAAGGTGGAAATTGAATTTTTCAAGCCAAAAATCCCTATCCTCATTTATTTCCATGGCAATCCTATCTTCAAAGGTCAATTATTCCATTGGTGACTTTTATGTTTCCCTCTAAAGTGACTTCCTAAGACCCATTGTCCTTGGTCTCTTCCTTGCCACATGTCCTTCATGATGCTCAGTGTCCTCATGGTCCACCACTTCCTTGCTTTTCATCTCTTATTTCTTTTCTTTGAATTTCTCTTTCTCCATGACGAGTTGTTTTGCCTTAAGTTGATTGTTTTATTGCTCAATGAATGAAATGATGAATTTGGTCCTTTCCAAATTGTCCTTGAGCTCCATGATCTAAAAATCATTCTCTTTGGTGACTTGTTGCATGGTTTGATGCTCAAAATGTGCCTCAAATTCAACTAGGTCAAAGTCATGCTCAATGGGCACCTCATCATGCAAAGAAGCCTCATGATGTGATGGTGATCCTTGTTCTACTAATGTAGTAGGCTTGGCCCCTTCCTCAATTTGAGCAGAAAACACAAGCTTTCTGCCTCTTTGATATGTCTTGGTCACCTCAGGCCTAGGTGCCTTGGAAACCTCATCACATTTGCTTGATGACCCCACCTCCATGGGATGTACTGACATGGTTTGGTGTTGGCTTGGTGAAGTGGTTATATGTGTTTTGAAGGTTGCCAAAATGAAGGTGTCCCATGTCATGTTCTTCTATGTCAACTTATGGAGTATTATAACCTTGATCAAGCTATGGTGAAAGAGGCTGGGATAATGCACTTTTCCTTTCAATTTCACCCTTTCAGACATTTTGGTTAGGCTCCTATACAAGTAGCTGGACAGATTTAGAGACTTTGGAGCTATGACGTGCATGAGCAGTCTTATGTGGTATTGATATAGCCTGGAAAATCTACCCTCACATGTGAAGAACTTTATGACAGCCTTCATTAATGGTACATATCTCTCCAACAAGTATCTTAATGGGAAAACATGTGAGCTCTTTTGTATTGTGATTTCAAGTAGGGTTTGTACTCTTTTAGGCCTAGGTTCATGCCTTTGAACCAGTTTTCACCATGGTTTGGTATGCATGTAGCTTGAGAGATGGCATCCACTGAAAACATGAAATCAGTCCCTGCAATGGTGATCTTGTCTTCCTTTAGCTTGAGGGAAATATACCTGTGAGATGCTCATGGTAACCTACTTCCTGCACCCTTTGACAAAACCCTAGACAATTGACATCTTCAAAGCATTTCATGAAAAATGGGGAGGAGATGATTTCATTGCAATTAGAGGGCTCAAACCTTAGTATCCTCCCCCCCTTGTTGTACTTCCTCTTCTCTGATGGTGATGAGTTGGGCTCCATACTTCAAACCCTAGGTGAAAGGCAAGCAAAAACAGTGAAATTTGTTGCTGTGAGGGAATGAGGTGGTATGATGGATGTAGGGGTTGCCTAAATTTGTAAGAAATTTTGGAGGGTAGGGGATGATGTCAGTGAGTAGGGGGAAAAGGAATTTTGGGAAATGATTGAGGGGAGGGGGTGGAAAAGTCCAAAACACATGCCTATCCTAGAAAGAGATAGGGTAGATTAGGGTTTAGAGGAAAATGATAGAAAATGAGGGGATAAGGCTTTGTGATGGATGGAAATGGTGTATCAGCTACAAATAGAGGTGTAGGGACAAGTAATCTATGGTTTAGGGTAGAAACTCATCATGTGAGGATAAAAACCATGAAAATCATGTAAACCCTAGAAGAAGAAGTATTTGATCATTTTCTTGACATATGAGGCAAAGGAGGGCATGAAAATGACTGAACTTACTTGTTATAGAGCCTAGAGGATGAAATGACTGAAGACGAGCTTTGAAAAATGAATTTTGGTGGTCAAACAACAATTATGGATAACTCTGCCCTGTGCGCATCGAAGGATTCTTGTGCGCAACGTGCTGTCCAAGTACGTAGCGAAGGCTCTCTTTGCACAGCGATAGTCAATTTTTGCTAGTGAGGGTTATGCAATCACAATTTTTTGAAAATGAGAGGGGGGAGCTCGATGCTAGGATGGTAGACAAGTGCAAATGATTGTGAATGAGCTCCTCCATGTGCTTTTATAATTTTCTTTTGGTGTTTAAGTGATTAATGAGGTAGGATGGCCCACCTCACCGATTCAGTTTCCTTTTTAGTTTTGTAGCCTTAGGACCTATTCTTGTAACTTTAGAATCTAGGAACATTATTACATCTAAAAGCATAAATTACATTTGAATTCAAGTGTTATTAAACAAATTTACCTATTGCTACTCCTCATTTATTGGATTTATACATGAAATGACTGATTTTGTGACCTTAACCTAATGACCTAATGGAAACACTGAGCTGAATGGAGACCGTGATGATGTGGCTCAAGTGATATTAATGATGTTTTTATGATGGTAGACTCAACTAAGCAATGAAAGTGACTGGCATATGAAATTCTTGAGAGAGTAGAAATAGCCCTAGACACACTAGCCAGTGACCAAATTTTTATTTGAAGACTCACTGAAATGACAAAAATTGACTTGACACCCTAACAACACCTTGTAAGAGCATATTTGATCATTGGTGACTGGCTGAACTGACTGACACTAACACCCTCACAGATAACCTTACTTTTTTTGTGACTTGGGAACCCAACCAATTCATTAGCAAAACAATATTGTGCCCAACCCAAAGTCTCCCTTTCTCTAAAATTGCTTTGTCCACGCCTTATCACAACCATAGTCTTACCTCCTTCAAGTCCTATCTGAACTTATCCTAAAACACTTCATCCTTGGACACCTGGAATTCACTAACACTCCTTGAAACGCACTCTTATTTGTTCATTTCCAATCCTTTTGACCTAGTTCTCCCTTGTGTTCCCCTGACTCTCACCAACACTCCTCACCATCCATTGACATTGTCTGCCATGTGTTAGCACACCTTTTCATTCCTTGGCATGCCTTGACACTCCTTAGCTATCATGCCAAGTGAGAAGGCTTTTGATTTAAGATAAGATTATCTAGTCCCACTGATGGATTCTTTTCATCATAGTTGTAAGGATGAGAAGAGGTTTGCACTGCGAACCTTGCTAGCAGGAAGGAATTATTGGTTGAATCTAATCAACTAGTAATGGTAACATCATCCCAATTTTCTAATGTTATATTTTGTATGAACTTGTTTGCACTCCTTGTTGCTGCTTAGCTTCTTTTATGCCTTCTTTTATGCCATAGCAGCTTATTGTTCTCCCTTAATGGAAGACGAGTAAAATGTAGATATCGGGCAAGCTCTATCTCTGACTATCACAAAAGGTTAGAGCAACATCCACACACACATAGGAGGATTATACTCATCCCTAACATATATGGTATGGGTTTCTTATGCCTAGGCCAAGGAGATACTTATCAACGATGTAAGTTGGCTTTGATGTGGAGACTATGAAAAAGAATAATATAATATGGCACATTAGACACAGTGTACATGTTTGAAACCCTCCTCTTGCATAGATACACAACTTAACATGGGGTGAAACCCTCATAAATCAATAGGTCACCCTTAATGGCTTTGACAAGCCTCCGACCTCCCTCCATATAAAACTTGACGAGTTGAAACCCTATAACTCGAAGTAAGGAAGGAAGGATGGGTTTGCATTTTGGTTGCTTACCATCATAGTTGGATGGGGAAAGTTCAACATCTTGATGCAAGTTTCATTGAGCCTTCTCAATCAAAGGCATCCTGCCACTATTATGGAAACCCCCAAAAATTCCAGTTTTCCCATTTCATATCGCCAATGTGGGATTTCCTTGTTGAACCACTCAAAATTAGGTTTTGACACTATGGCAAAATGTGAAATGAGAAGGATCTGCAGGAGTAACTATCATGCTAACTATTTACAAGGAAGGAGGGGTTCGCATAATGGACCATAATAGTAGGCAAGAAGAAATTAGTGTTTTCATAGCTCTCAACCATAACTACTCTCATGGTGGTTCCCTTTCATGGTGGATAGTTCAGTTTGACCACCTCATCAACTATGCGGTTACTAAAAGCCTCTCCTATTTGTTTTATTAAACCTCACTAACTTCATGGGGAAGAACACGTTTGGCTATCCAAACAACCATACAGAAAAGCTTCAGCTTGCTCGACCTCAAAGAAAGCCAAGGGGATATGGCTCACTTACGGCCTAACACTTATTGGCCTAATGGAACTACCTGATAGTGCAAACAAAACACCTATGTGGTTGAACCTCCCCAGTCTTTTCCATGACAATATAGGTGAAAATTACATCCCCCATGGGGATCTCCATGGGCTCATGCAGCAACCTTACACTTGGGCACGTGGGTACCTAAATCCTAAATAACTCTATTGCTTGCTTAGTGGAACCTCTCCTATCAGTGGTTGTGGAACCTCATCTAGAGACACGACCTTCCTTATGGTACAATCAGTTGCCAAAGGATATACCATTTGAGGTGTTGATGTTTCGACTCTATCTTGGTCAGTACCTACCACCTCATCCTATTTGGTCGATTGAAACTCATCACCTATTGCTTGAACTTCGTCTCTAATTAGAGGAATCAGGGAAGGAATTAACATGTTCATAGAAAATAATCTCTACTTTATATCATCCTATGAAGAATGTGATTCATCTGACCCTACATAATTTGGGCTTACCTCATCATAGTTCTCACAATGAGGATATGGCCACTTACCCACACAGACTCTCATGTTGTTGGTAACATCCAATCGATTTACCCCAAGTTCATTCAACCTTACTTGGTAAGAACCTGAATCCTGAATAGCTCTTCTCGATGATGTGGGAATTTCCTCAGAACAATCAAATTGAAATATTTTAGTCTCTCTTCGTGAGTAACCATGAGGATAGGAGAAAAATATAGAGAAAAATATTTGGATATTTCCCATTATTCCCTTTCCATTAGATAGAATGGTGATGAGATCTGGACCATAGACCTGGTGAAAATATCAGAAGTTGGAGTTTAGGATGGGGCTTTGGAGATGGATGGACTAACCCAACTAAGCTAATTTGTATTAGTTAACTCGGACCAAGGTGCTAAAAACTAGCCTACTTGTAGTATGGGAGGAGGGGGTCTCGGCAACTTACCATATGTATTGGTGTTTTGGAACCTCCTCTTGGTGTTCCCTTATGAGAAGCGACGAAGCTTAGGCCTGCATGGACACTCGTTGTGGAAAATCTACTCTTGTGGGAGATCCCAAGCACTAAGAAAGTTTTGGGGATCTATCTGTCCCAACCAAATGTAACATGGGGAGGACATGGATACTATGTCTAGTGGGTTACACTCTGGGTGAAGCGTTGTGGTAGTAGAACTCCTATCAATGGTTGTAGAAACTCATATGGAACATGTTTTGACCAATATCAGGCCACATGAGGTCTTGGGGAATGGGTGGGTTCCTAAGAGATAACATACCCATCTTGAACAGGGAATGTTTTAAATATGTGGTCCAATAAACAAATGAACATGGTGAAATTACTTCGAAATTCAAGTTGTGCACTTAGGGCTAATTTTGTAAGGTCTAGTTGTTATGGCAACCTCTGAGTCTAGTGGAGGAACTTTTTTGGTTCCATTTAGTTAAGTGCTCACTCTAACAGCCAAGGGCAAACTAGGAGATACACTACCCGAGATCTAGGCCATAAATTTAGATCAAAAACTACATAGTGCAAAGCCATAGATAGAGAGTGTAGCTCCATGATTAGTTTTAGTACTAAACATAGTTACCAATCAAACGGGAACTATTACCTCAAAACAGGTACTCAAGCCCAAAAATCCCAAAAAAACATGAAAAAACACCTTGAAATCGAAAAAAGTATTGATACCACAATAACGTTTTTTTTACGAGTAAATTTTCAATTTTTTTTTTAAATAACAGTAAAAAACAATAAAAGCCATTTTGTTTGGTGCAAAAAACACCTTAAAATCGAAAAGTGTTGATGTCGAAATAACATTTGTTTTGTTTTGTTTTTTTGTTTGTGTGTTTTTTTTTTTAGGGTACATTTTCAACATTTTTTAGTAATAACGTTAAAAAAAATACCGTGACTCTAAAAAACTTTAAATTTCCAATGATTTTCAAGCATGACATTAATGATAAAATATCACGTCTTTGAAAACCTTTAAAATTCCAACGATTTTTAAGCATGACATTACATTTAAAATATCACTTCTTTGATTAAAATTCCAACAATTTTCAAGCATGGTGCTAAGAAAAAATATTTATAAATTTTTCAACGATAACATTAAAGATAAAATATCAAAAATAAGCCATCTAAAAAATGTGTTGATGTTGCATCAACACTTTTCAAAATCAGCATGAAAATCACTAACATTTAAAAAAATGTGTTGTTGCTGCATCAACACTTTTCAAAATCAGCATGAATATCACTAACATTTAAAAAATATGTTGATGTTGCATCAACACTTTTCAAAATCAACATGAAAATCACTAACATTCAAAAAAAAATGTTCATACTTGATAGATAAGAAAATTTAAAGTGCCAAAAATATTATTAAAAAAAGTGTATTATGGCATCATCACTTTTCAAAATTGGGTGATTTTTTGCTACCTCAAAAAAATGGGTACCAGTTCACTTTCTCATTTGGTCGGTAACTATGTTACTGGCCCACATACATATGGAATAATTGATTCTTATGTACAAAAGGTAAAGGTAAAAGCCTCCATGGCTTCCTATATTCACATAACAATGTGGTTGTTACTATGGTTGTATTTCCTCTCCATGATTCCTTCGGAAGTCAAAAAGCTTCTAGCCTTTCACGGTTAATGCTTGGTTCATGATTTATGGTTAAAATCCACAAAGCTCTTACCTTTCCATGTTCTTGGTTCCTACCTTCCATGGTTGTTCTGTATTGGTTCTTTCAGGAGGAAGGTTGCTCCATTAAGCCCTAGCTTCCGCAATAGGTGTGGTATGTATGTGTTCATCAGATCTGTTGAGTGCTCACTGGGATATGGATACCACTTTACCACACGTAATGAATCTACCATGGGCACAGGCTCACTCATGTTGGTTACTAAAATAATATGGGGAAAATGGCCTACCCACGCAGACTACACTATGTCATAGTGCAACTTAGATTAGAAGAGAATGTAGCTACATTTGGAGGGTAAGGTTTGAAAGCACAATTTTTCTAGTAAATGTGCACCTTAAAACCCTTGCTTAATCCAAAAGAAATAATTTAAAATTCTATTGAGTGTGAGTCAGAGCCTATGCTACAATAGCCATCATAGCCAGACCTAGAGCCAAACCGGAGCCATAGCTAGACCTAGAGCCATAACCAGGAGGGTTGTACTCGCCTGAGCCAAGGAGAGATTACAGAAATCCTAGAGATGATACAGTGCCCAATTCTACTGGGTATAATTAAAATTGAACAATATAAAAAAAACATGATTGAAATCAAACTTTTATTTTTATTTTTATATTAAATATGGAACATAAAAAATAAACATTGATTTTTTTTACATAAATAGAAAAACATTAATTTAAAAAACGCAATCATAAAACAATAAAATATATATTTTATTGTTCTAGAAACCTTCCCATCAATGCAACTATGCACCCCACAAAATATCTCCCCATCCACCCTTCTCTACCCTAGGCCTGTACACGGCTCCATCAAATGCTGGATGGGAAACCAATAGGCACAAGTGTTGACCAGGCCACATGCAAAATATCCACTCAGGCGTCAATAATTTTCTGGTTTCCTCCCAAAGCCCTCATTTCCAGTTTCCATGGGCCAGCGAGGGCTTCAGCTCATTGTTTTCATTTGCACCCTTCATCTGCTCCATGGAGCTTCACATCCACAGTTTCATCTATCAAGCTGCATCATGACTTTCATTTGCATGAGGGTTTCATTTGATGAGCACGTGCCCATCTACATCAAGGTTTCATGTGTTGAGCTCTAAACTGCAATTTTACTAGCGGCTAGCGAGTTAAATCTTGGCAGCCATGGATGAGATGCCATCCAAGAAGGAGCGGCTCCACAAGGCATTCCTGGAGTTGTATTCCCATTCTTTGGCCCTAGTAAACTTCAGTTTCTAGTGAAAGGAGCTTGAAGACCACTTTAACGACTTGGAGAAGTGCATGCAGAAGTGCTTCGAAGAGTTGAGATGTGTAGCAGACCTGCCCAAGATGGTTTTGTAGACCCTAAAGGGATTTTATCTAGACTGTAAATAGACTACGAACATTGATAGACAGATACATGCCTTTGTTTTGCTCTTGGAGTCCCTTCCTTTTGTTTTGTCACTAGACAGGGTCTCCTCGGAGGCGAAAAAAGAGGCTCAGAAAATTGCTGCTAAATGGAAATTTAGGGTCACTGAAATGATAAGCTCTAGATCCCCAATCACTAATGGAAAGATCCGACATGGAAGTAGATTTGCGAGTGAAGGAAACAAATCCTGAGCCTATGAAATGGATCCTGAAACTTCCAGTGCTTTTTTTACCATTGATCCCCTGAATTTTCTTTTAATGAAAAACTCTTAACAGTAAAACCCTGGACCCCATTTCTCATCAAGGTTTGATGTATCCTCATGTCAAAATATGCTCTCGATGTCTGAGCTATCAAGATATTCTCTACTTACCTCTTTAGGCAATGGCCAAGGATCCATGCATAGTTTTTTATTGGGTTGTTTGTTGAGCAATAATTTTGATGTGAATGTGTCAATAATGGGCGCATTTATAGATGACTGCTTGTGACCTCATATTCTCAATGAAGATGTCAAACCTCATCCAGCATTTGAAGTGCGAAAGATTTGAACGACGGATTCTCGGAAATCGCACAACCTTAATCGAGTAGAGTTTCAAGGGGAGGTCTCCTTCAAGGAGTTATATAATCTTTGAGGAAGTTTAAAGACAATGGAGTGATCTGTAGCACAAGATCTTCAACAAGCCTTACCTCAACAAATTAGGAATTCCAACTTTTGATGGCAAAAGAAAAATCTATGTAATGACCTGGATTCACAAGTTAGAGACATATTTTCAATGAAACCAATGAATTAAGAAGACATGACCAATTTTCCACTACTTAAATTGGAGGGATTCAGCTATGATTGGTGGAATATAGTCTATACCAGAGGACATTTCC
Organism: Pinus taeda; assembly: GCA_000404065.3. NCBI lineage: Eukaryota > Viridiplantae > Streptophyta > Pinopsida > Pinales > Pinaceae > Pinus > Pinus taeda. Next base: position 16,892 of record APFE030548829.1, read on the forward strand.
ATTGGTTATGACACTTCAAAGGAAAAATTTATATCTGCTTTTTTTTTATAAAACTGTTGCCGACAACTTCCTTCAATAAAAAAAATTAAGACTCTTGATGGGAGCTTCGATAAAGTAGTGGAGGTGATATTCTCCCACCAGGGTTCATTCCCTCATGTACATTTTAGCCCCTCATCAGCCATCAAGAACAACTTATGTGTAAATGGCCCCTGGTGCAAACGACCTTTTGCCTTGATGTTGACTTTTGCCTCATTGTTGATTTTCATTTATGTAATTCAATGAACATCTTCTGACAAAATATGGATCCATGCACTAGTAGAAAATAATAAATTAGTGACTAAGCGACTAAAAAAGTTAGTCACCACAACTTTTCCAAGTGAAATACTACCAAAAATTAACAATATTACGTGACCCAACTACAAATGACTAACAAAAATGACTAATTTAGTTTTAGGTTAAAATATATGACTAGCTAATAAGCAATACAACTAAAAATGACTATCGTGAATGAATAATTTAGTCTAGGAACAAACATATGACTAAATAACAAGTACTACAATAATATGAATTAGTGGCTTATTTTAATCACTTTAATTTTTTCAAAAATCTAAACATAGAAGTGATAGGGGATTTAGAAGTTGTTATAGATTGGCTGAAAGGTTATACTTCCTTAAAAACTTCTTTATTAGATCAATAAATGTTTGGAGTTATGAAGCTTATTAGAATCTTCAAGGTTATATCCTTTGATCACATTGATAGGAATTCAATTTAAAGGTTGATAAATTATCCAAAATGGGAGTGGGCTTATAGCCGAGTGACATATATTATGAATAATACCTACAAGGAGAAATGTTGATTAATTAGTAGATGACACATTTCCTTTAATTGAAGACTTAAATTTTCATGTGTATTTACAATTTTTATTATCAATGTTATATCCATTGAACTTAAGATACTAGTTTTTAACTTGGATATCAAGTTATTTATGTAGTTTGAATGTATATTATGAATATAACAATACTAGATTTTTATGAAATTGTTTTGAATAATATTGAGGGTATCTATTCTACCAAAGTTATCTATGTCTTATATACTATTTTTGCACGCACCTATACATATAGGCACAAACACAAGAATAAATGTATCACTTAAATACATAAACCTTAAAAGGAATAATAACACCACTTTTATTTCATGAACTCAATTAAACATCCAATAACTCCAAACCTACTTAAAATTTTTAATCCCATTTAATATTATTCAAACTTAAAAACTCCTATACATGATTATTGATTCTCAAATGAAAAATCAACTAAGATTTTTTTAGAAGGCTAGGTATCTAATATGTCAAAAAAGATAAACATCACTAAGCTCTTTCAATGACATAATCTCATCCATGAGATCTATATGTTACTCAACTCACACTTTAAAATTGTGAATTGCCCACTAATATTACTTTAAAACCATATAACCTTATAACAAAATTCCTTTTCCTGATGATGAACCACAATTGAGGGTTCAAAATGTTGACCTTAGTCTCATAAAACATTGTTGTGATTAATCCGGAAAAATTATCATTCATCTTTATGAATAATAGAAGGCCAAATTCAGAAAAATTCCTTCTCATTAACAAAATCAAATATAAAACTTTAATTAAAATTAAATTATTTTGAAATACAACAAAAGCCAAAAAAAAATGTTCCACCACCCAAATCAATTACACAATAATACATCATCTTCGTTTGCGCCAAACACGTCAAATTTGTAATGAGAAAAGGAACCATTAATTAATGATTCCCATTGAGAACCACTCCCACCCAGGGATGGAATTTGATGTACATTTTTCTTGTCATAGGCCATTTTTCCCGTATTTGATGTCTAGAATTTGTGGATGTCTATTTTTCATGACATGCTTGAAACAATGTAACCCATATTTTTGACATTTCATTTTTTTTCCAAAACGTAATTATGCCCATTTATTTTCAATTTATTTTCCATCTACCAATTCAATCCCATATGAAAGCCTACAGTCGGCCATCTTTGTCTCCGGATTCTGTATAGCCCATTAAACATTAAATGAAAGCCTACGTCCATGTTACTGCAAGTCATGCTTTGTTTACGTTAATCTTGTTGTTGTTATCCATTAATACCTAGGATTCCATGGCTTTATGATTTAAGAAAAAAACATCACTTCTAATTCCTTTGATGTTAAATTCATATTTTCTCACGTTGATATGGTCCTACAATGAAGGATAGAGATCATATATTAATCTTGAAATTGCAGGCCTCATTCTTCTTTTCCATCTTAAGTTTTCATGCTTGATCTCTCTGCGTATCAATCCCTACAATGAAGGATATATATTAGATATTAATATTGAAATTGCATGCGTCATTCTTCTTTGGCATCTTAAGGTCACATGCTCGATCCCTTTGCTTATCAATCTCTCAAAGAGGGAGATGTCCAATTTGTATTTCGTGCATAATTCACATTCTGCAACAAAAGGAGGCAACTGTAAGTGATCGTCGAGGAGAATGAGATGTTGAGTGAAGGAGTTGATGCAGGGAAGAACATGGGCCTCCAAAACCTTGACAGCCTCTTCTATCACTGCTATTTATGCTTGCAATGCCTAGATGATCCAGGTGGCTCCAAACACTAGCAAAAGTCCCAGAGGACTCAGAAAGGGTGAAAAATGAAGGTGTTTGGATTGTGTTCAAACTAGGTTCATGTTGAAGATCTCGTCATCATGATCACGGTGGTGTGAACGGTTCGTCAAACCGAGTCCGTATGTGAAAGTTAGGAGCAATCAAAGATCAGGGTTGACTTGGGTGACTAGACATGATGCTTAAATAGGCAGCAATCTAGACAAAATCCGGCCATTGGATTCTGGCCAACCTGGGCTAGATTCTAGGCGAATTTGTGTCCTACTTAAATTGACTCCTTCAGTCAATTTTCAAAAAATTTCAAAATGCCTAATTATTTTTTTATATAACATAAAAATAAATAAATAAAAATATTATTTGGGTGGCAGGCCATGACCCCCGCCACCCCCATCGGACCTAACACTACATAACCAAAATGTATTTTTTAATTTTGGGTCGACAGGCCATGACCCCCACTGACCCTCCAACCAACCACCCAAATAATATGCATTAAACAATGTTTAAAAGGGGTGGGCGGGCCACCTTCGGTGGACCCGACCCACAACCCAACCGCATACCTTATACGATGAATGGAGACGATGGGAGTTGAACCCACGGTCGGCGGGCCCGCCAGCCCCATCCACGAGGCAGCGCCATGTGACACCGTTCCAAAACCATTTAATACAGCGCCCAAAACATTAACATAACAAATCACTCTGCCCAAATTTTAAAGGGATCCTACTAACCGCACACTATTTAAAACTTAAAATGGTTATATTTTATTAATGCGCCAAGTGGGGGGGCGGTGGGGTTGGAACCCTCGACCTACCCGCACCAAATTTGGTGTTTTCACCAATGGGCTATGGCCCTCACTTTGAATAATCCGTTGACGAAACTTTATATAAGCCCATTTCCACAGTGCGTCAAGGAAGGAGGCTAAGGAGAGAGCACGCATTTCTATGCAGGTGGAACCATGAGCAGTGTAGAGAGGGGGTCGAAACCATGAGCTGGGCAATTTCTCCAGGGGCAGATTTTCATTTTGTCAAATTTCAACAAATTTTATATGGTTTCAACATTTCTCGACACCACAAACTCAACGGTGTTGTCCATTTCTCCATCAGAGATATGCAATTTTCAGGTTTCTTCAATTGTGGAGGTATAAGGTCGTCATTGTGACTTTTGATGTACTTTCATTATTTTGTCATCTAATGAAAATAGGGCCTCCCCACTAATTCGAGCAGGGCTGGAGACGTAGTCCCTCCTGGATGAACTTCAATATCAATCCTGTGTCTTCTATGTGTGACTTGCTATTCTTCTCTTCCTCTTCTTTATGCACTTGTAATTTCATGGTTAAAATGCAGGCTTAATATGTAATTCTTTAATGCATCATAAGGAAAATATTTTTTGGGATCAAGTGGTATCAGAGCATAACTTTATGGATGCGAATTGCATGTTTGCATGCTAACAAGAAACAGGTTGTGAAGAGGTGAAGGCGAATTAAAGTCTTTTGATCCCGAAGCAGGACGTGCGTGTCGAAGGAGAAACATGGGCGAGGAGAACGATGTTCGATATGAAGAGGAGGAAAACTTCTGCAATACTTTCTATAGGATGGCAGATTGTGTTGAGAAGATGTTCTCAAGACTTGAAAAACTTGAGAGTGTGGGGGAAAAACTCCATAAGGACAAGGTTCAGTGCACGAAGATGATGGAGGAGATCCACCTCCTTCTCCGCCAGCAAGTGAAATTTCTTCTTCCTCTTCTTCTCACCATAATCATAGGAATACAGGAAACACATCTAAAAATCCTTTCATTAAGTTAAATGTAAAATTTGATCTCCTTATGTTTAACGGTGAAAGTAATGCAGAGAAACTGAACAATTGGAGTAGGCAAATCGAATTTTACTGCAAGGTTAAAAGATCAATTCTATCCCTTGAGTTATAAGCAAAAAACCTTAATGGGTGGCAGTACCTAAGGCAAGGCAAGGGGCAAAATGTGCAAAGCTTTAGCGAGGAATTTAGAAAACAAGCACTAAACTTGGGCATATCATTATATTCACATGAATTGGTAACTAAGTACATTGGATCATTACATAGTTACATTAGACATTCGTTGAACCTACTACCATTGACTCGTCAGTGTAAAGTCCATTCATTTGGAAAACAGGGGAACACATGAACGAGATGACCACCCAAAGAAAACCGCAACAGCCAAGAGAAGGGGAGAAAAGCCCTCTTGTACAAATTGTGAGAAAGAGGGGCATGATGAAGAAAATTGTTGGAAGTTGCACCCTGAGCTGAGACCTGAAAGGAATGATAGGAAGGAGAAGCAGAAGGTCACCACCACCATGCAACAAAACCAAGATTCTGAGTCAAAGAAAGATGAGAAGGTCACGGCTGCGAGATTGGCATGAGGTAGGCCCATTGACTTGGGGTCTCATTCCGGTGATGAAACAATGTCTGCAGCCCTTGGGATTGTGGCAGGAGGGCCCATAGATTTGGGGTCTAATTCCAGTAATGAATTAAGGATTTCAACAGACATAATCAAAAGGGCACTCCCCACAGCAGAACTCCAAGAACTTGAGGAGATCAACCACCGCATGCAAGCAGAGAATGTTGCGCTAAGGAGGCCTCTACAGGAGGCAAGGCAAGAAAACAAAGATTACTATGCTAGTTGCAAGCCAAGGATGAGGCCTTGGAAAAGCTGCAGCATCACCATCTAGAGGTAAAAAGCGATTCTTCGATTTCATATGATTTTCATGATGATGAATTTGTTGCTTTTGAAAAACATACTACATGGATTGGATCCAAACTATTGAATAAGATGGGGTATCAGGGAAATGGCCTCGACATCAAAGGCCAAGGCATCATAAACCCCATCGGAGTCAAGCAATTGCCGCGTCGTGCAGGACTCAAATACCCCAGAAGAGAAACGGAGAAAGCTGCAATACAACTAGTAACCAGCCAACGACAGACAATGAAATTCCTTCCTCACAATCTAGCGATAGTGAGGGCCCCATGAACACCTATCAAAGGAACACCAAGGGAAGGCACCCCAAGGCAGCTCTGAAGGTTTGGAGGAAAAAGAATCGTTGTAGCCATTGCAACAAAGAGGGACACCAACAAACCACGTGTCCGATGCTCCATGGCTCCATGCTCTGGGAACATCGCTAGAGGACCTGAAAGGTGAACATGTTCAACAAATAAATCCACCACGTTCATGGTGGTTCGCTTATTAAGTTGGGTTTTTTAGAGGTAGTAGCTTGTAGGGCCACCATTGTAAATCATACGTTGCAAGTAAATGTAAAATTGATGGTGTGTTTCCCATCACTTAAAAATGCAGCGATGATCTTTTGGCCTTTCCTTATTAGTAGTTGAGGTATTGATTACTTTTTATGTAATCCTTGGACAATGAGTGTGTGCTATAAACTCTTGGCAAGGAAGGGTTTTTGAGTCATGTGTGGTGTGCATGATTGCAAAAGATGTACCAGCCTTGCATGCAGGCGATTGAAGGTGTGATTTGAAAAGGGCACAAATAGTGTGCTAAGTGTAAATGCTTTTGGAGGACCAAAAGCGCCCCAGTGGGGAGGATTGATCCAGGTGGCTCCAAACACCAGAAGAAGTCCCAGAGGACTCAAAAAGGGTCAAAAATTAAATTTTTTGGATTGTGCTCAATCTAGGTTCATGTTTAAGATCTCATCATCATGATCGCGATGGTGCAAACAGTTCGTCAAACCGAGTCTGTATCCGAAATTTAGGAGCAGTCAAAGTTTAGGGTTGACTTGGGTGACTTGATAGGCTTAAAGAGGCAACAATCTGGACAAAATCCGGCCACCAGATTCCAGCCAACCTGAGCCAGATTCTGGGCGAATTTGTGGCCTACTTAAATTGACTCCTTCGGTTTATTTTCCAAAAATTTCAAAATGCCTAATTATTTTTTTATATAACATAAAAATAAAATAAAAAATATTATTTAGGTGGTGGGCCATGACCCCCACCACCCCCATCGGACCTAACACTACATAACCAAAATGTTTTTTTTTTATTTTGGATCGATGGGTCATGACCCCCGCCGACCCTCCAACCAACCACCCAAATAATATGCATTAAACAATGTTTAAAAGGGGTGGGCAAGCCACCTCCGATGGACCCGGCCCACACCCCAAACGCATACCTTATATGATGAACGAAGACGGTGGGAGTTGAACTCACAACCAGCGGGCCTTCCAGCCCTGCCCACGTGGTGGCCCCATGTGGCACCGTGCCAAAACCATTTAATACAGCATCCAAAACATTAACATAACAAACCACTCCGCCCAGATGTTAAACGGGTCCTACTAACCATGCACTATTCAAAACTTAAAACGGTTATATGTTGTTAATGCGCCAAGTAGGGGAGTCGGTGGGGTTGGAACGCCGACCTACCCGCACCAAATTTGGTGTTTTCACCAATGGGCTACAGCCCTCGCTTTAATAATCCACCGAAGAAACTTTATATAAGCCCATTTCCATAGTGCACTGGGGGAGGAGGCCAAGGAATCGGCACACATTTCTATGTAGGTGGAACCATGAGCAGTGCAAAGAGGGGGCCAAAACCATGATCTGAGCAATTTCTCTAGGGGGCAGATTTTCATTTTGTTAGATTTCGACAAATTTTATATGGTTTCAGTGTTTCTCGACACCACGAACTCAACAGTGTTGTTCGTTTCTCCATTAGAGATCTGCAATTTTCAGGCTTCTTCAATTGTGGAGGTATAAGGTCATCATTGTGACTTTTTATGTACTTTCATTATTTTTCCATCTAATGAAAAGAGGGCCTCCCCACTAATTCGAGCAAGGCCCGAAGACGTAGTCCCTCCTAGATGAACTCCGATATCAATCATGTGTCTTCTATGTGTGACTTGCCATTCTTCTCTTCCTCTTCTTTATGCACTTGTAATTTCATGGTTAAAATGCAAGCTTAATATGTAATTCTTTAATGCATCATAAGGAAGAGATTTTTTGGGATCACTAGAGGAGGACATAATTTTGAGCAATCCCAGTGGTTGTCATTCCCACAACTTTTGAATTTCTTAAAATTTTGAGGATGGGCTTATGATCATGTTGAAGTAGCCCATCACATATTTCTTTGTATCTCTTAGATAGATTGTGCAGTTCCTCCTCATCCTTTTCGTTGGCTTTCTGCAACTAATGTTATGCAGCTTGATCGTTGATTTTTGGGGAAACAACCATAAATAATGGGAACTAAGTATGTTGTCTAGAGATATATCTACTGAAGAAGATTGATTAGACACTTTATGCTTCCCTTTAAATTTCTCGTTGCCTTTATCGACCACTAGTTCATCTCTCGTCCCTTTCTACCATACCTCTCAGACAGGTTGAACACATATTGATTTTCTCTTGCACATTGGTACACATTAATTCATTGTCTCTATCATGAAGTCTTCCAGAAAGAACATTCAACCTTGGCTTCAACATTAAATTTTTGAATTGCCACTGATTCGAACAATATTTTTATCTATAGAATAAATGGATTCCAGGAACTAATTTAGTGCATGGTTGGTATAACAAATGACCGGAATAGGATCGCATTTTATGTTAGATAGGAGGATTCTTGCAATGGTCAAACCAACATATGTTTTCACAGTTCCAGGAGGGCCCTATAATGGTCAACCTCTTTATCAAGCCTTGCTTCCCCACTTCACGACTTCTATCTAGCTTTCATCTAAGGTGGAATTCCCCCAGGCCATTTCTACAAAATGTGGAGTGTGCTTCTACCCAAACAATTTTGGATCCTCATAAATGCACATTTTAAATTATATGCATCCTTAATTTCCTCTTTTCTAGATAACCTGGCTCTATAGTTTGGAGTTCTAATGATCGAAAGTGCTCCCCGAAAGGAAGCTATTTATTTATGGGAATTGAAGACATTTCAAAACATGGACATAGGTATGAAGCTTCTTTGAAAGACAATATGAAAGAAATGACCTAGAGATTCCTATAAAATGTAAAGAAAATTCAAACAAAGTGTGAATAGGGACCCATGGATGTGCCATTTCCAAACTTCTCAATTACATCATTAGGGTTGGCTGCCCCACACTCAATCTAAGTAATATGCCCAATTTTCTCAGCCATAGTCATCCGATAAATAAAATCCTCAACTCTTGCTTCAATGGATTGGCCATGGTCCATTTAATTGTTTAATCTTGTGAATTTAATTGGAAATATGTTGTTTCACTTTCCAAAATTTTCAAATTTTAGTGCAAACTATATCTTTGTAACAAAATTTGGAGATTCGTTCTAGTAAATCTTGATATCTTAGTGAAAACAATAAATTTATGTATAATTTACTAGCAGCATATGCACAATGAACTATACAATTAATTCAATCATGATTTTGGGTTTTAACTGAGGGAGTGGCATAAGGCACATTTATCTTATTTCGATTCAATAGAATTATAGAAGAAATTTGATTTATACTCTCAAAAATAACTAAGATGGAATGAGATGATTAATGGAGAATGTGTTAATTACTTTCATTTTTAATGTAGTTTGTATATAATGTGTTAAATGTATGGTTTGCATGTTAAATTTACCTAAAAGATTAAAATATAAAAATTAGTGTATTAATTATTAATATATTAAAGATCTTTGGTTTTGTGTATATTTATTCTTTTATTCTCAAGGAAGTGGTTGTAGCACTATTTTCATCCTATGTTCATCAAGTTGGTTGTTTCTTGAATAGTGTCAAATATTGCAGGTGGTGGAGGTTCGAAAGACAACTCACGGTTTCCCCAAAACGTCCAGGTTTTTATCTCTTTAAGTGGTTGTTTATTCAAATTAGAATTTTGGTATGTTAAAAAATGCAGAAATCAATTTAAAAATAAACGTATTTAAAGTGTTTTATTGTTTTATTTATTTTATTTATTTTATTTATAAGCCATTGTCTCCAATCCAAGATTATAATTTTTCTCCAAACACTAGTTATTCTCTACATCAATCAAATTAACTTGATTGAAATCATTCCATTAGTGATGGTCAAAATTATGAGTTAATATATATAGAATATTATCTATTAAATTTATTTTTTTATTGCTTTTATTTAAAATGTAATTGAAAAGTAATTTTTTAATTTCTTCAAGAGAAAAGGTCCTTGACGGGAAACATACAAATCCAAATACCAAATTCCAACCCCTGCTCCGGCCTTTTTAACTATATGATTTACCTATTTGATGAAATCTACTCATACCTTCTAGTTATTTTGTGAAGTTCTAGGCAAGGAGGGCTTAGGGATTTAAACATAGTAGATCAGATTGTAGGCTCTCAGATTTTGGGGAAGAATGGCCAGTAACAAAGAGAAGGTGTAGTCTATGATGAACAGGTTCTTGACATTCAAGAACGAAGAGAAGAATAAACCCAAGGAGAGGCGCTCATTCCTGGCCTCAGAATGTCACGATCTCGTAGAGGCACACAAATGGAGGCAACAAATAATACGACAGATTGGACAAAAGGTCATGGATATTCAGAACCCGGGCCTCGGCGAACATTGCCTCCCAAACCTCAACGACGAGATCAACAAGCTGATTAGGAAAAAGGATCACAAGCAAGCTCAGACCTTAGAGCTTGGCGGCCCTAATTATGCCAAATTAGGGGCTTAGATGAATGACTTGGAAGGGAACTAGGTGGATGTGCACAGTGTTGTCAGTGCTACCATTTTACACTAGCCGCAAGATGAGTTTAACTCGGGCTTCACTAGATCCCTGTTATTATTTCAATTGTGGCATCGGGATTGATTATGGAAGAAATCAAACCACATGTGGCGGTCGTTCCATTCATGGCACAGGGCCATCTCATTCCATTCATGGAACTAGCAAAGCTTCTAGCTTCACAAGATCTTGTTGTTTTGTATATAACGACTCCTGGGAATGCCAAATGGCTCCAACCTCAAGTCCAAAGATCAAATCTGGACATCCAGTTGGTGTCTCTACCGATGCCTTCCATCAAGGCACTGCCTCCAGAAATCGAAAGCTCCGACAACGTTCCCCATGATCTCTTCCAGAAACTAGTTGCTTCGTCCCACAAGTTAGCTGACCCTTTAGAAAAATGGTTGGAGCAGCAACTGAATACCGAGGAGGTGCCCCATTACTTTCCCTCAATCTCATGCATCATCAGTGACATGACTATGGGATGGATTCACCACTCGAGCCACAAGTTTGGGATTCCCATCGTGTTTTTCTGCACAGCCGGGGCGTTTGCCTGGTTCGTCGTGCACTCTATCTTCAACTACATGCCGCAGAAGAGCATGGAGGGAGATGATGAGTTTTTTTACGTTCCTGAACTGAATTTCGACCTCAAGCTGTGAAAATTGGACATGAACCCGGCACAGCGGGATCCCGATTCTTTTCCCATGTGGGATTTTCTAACGAAGAACATTAACAGCAGCATGGACGGTCAAGGTATCCTCATTAATACGTTTTACGAACTCGATTCCTAAGGTATCGATCACATCACAATCCTGACAAGGAAACTTGTGTGGATCATAGGTCCCATACTAGCTCCCATTGTTTTCGACGATACAGTGATCAACCCAAGAATTATTAACGACCAGGGAAAGGCAGATATCGATGAGGAGGAATTCTTGCTGGGTTCTTGGGGCTGCGAAATTCCTAGCCATCCTCAAAGAGCTATTCGCTAAAACCCTTGAGGCAAAGAAGAGGAGGTCTACATATGAGATTTACAAGTGAAACAATGCAAGTTATTATGGATACAAGGATGACAAGGGTGGGATCTTGGAGAAAGTCGAGCAACTCATAGAGGAGGAGATGCGGGCCAGAGCACTGAGAGAGTCGCAGAGGATTGATTCCGTCGAGAGGGAGGCCAAGTTAACATTAAAGAGTGGGGAGGTCATTGTCGTTAAGCCAGTTTTGTTCAAGGAAGAGGAGGATGTGGCAAAATAAATCGGAGAGTAGGAGAAGGAAAACCAACAACATAGAGAGCGAGAGTTTGTTGTCCATGTGCCCACACCGGATAAGGAAGAGATTGAGCGCATGGTTATGGAGAAGAAGAAACAGGAGCTTCTTAGTAAATAAATGAGTGAGGATCTTCTGGAGTAGCAGTTCCAGGCCAAGGCAATGCTTGATATTCAACAATAAGGTATTATGTTGAAGCTTATGGATCTTCAGTTTTTTTTTTTTTTCAAATGAGCTTCTCCTTTTCCATGAGCTTTTCATTTTCCATGAGGGTAGGGTTGTCAATGCTCCCATGATGGTGGTGAAGAATTTGTGCATTTCATGTTTCAAAATAATAATAATAAGGACGATGTTGAGTGTATATCCTTGGTGACTTTGGCAGAATAGTTTCCTCAGACCTAACACCTAAGTGAAAAGAATATATTTAATACCTTAAAGCATGTTTGGAACAATTTTCACCACCATTCATCTCATCTTTGAGAATAGTCAACACACAATTTACATAATAATTATTTCATAGCCTATTCAAAATTTGAACGATTCCATCCCAAGTGCATCGGTTTAAACTTAGTGTTAGATTAGTTGTGATCGCCAGGTATATATCAATATAGTGTTTTAGTAATTTTTTACTCTTAGTTGCCTTTAGTATAGTCTATTTGCTAGTGAATTGTGTCTCTTATTTGAAAGGTTAAAGTTCACATGTGATGTTTATTTTTGTATTTAGACATTGTCACTCATGTATTATTATGATCTTAAACAAAAGTTTTCACACTACACAATTTTCCACCATTAGTAAGTTTTAATCTCTCATTTAGTTAGAAGAATTGATTTTATTTCTCATCATGGTTCTCTACTCTTGGATTATATTATTTGGTGTTGTAGCTCGAATATATAATGATGTTATTAACTAAATTGAAGTCATCAAACCTTTTGTGAACTTGTGGTTTTGTGTCATTCTCAAATGGTAAATATGAGTATGAAAGCTAAATAGTTGACATGCTTTAATTCAGATTTTATTTTATTTTTTTTAAAATATAAAAATAAAGCTATAATTTATAAATGATTAGGATGTGATTGGAGGGTGGAGTGGACAGGAAAAGGGTGTGAAGGGAAGAGCTTAGGGTTAGGGTTTCGACAAGGTTTGCCTCGGGTGAACCTGGGCCTGGACAAGGTGCAGGGACAGCCTGCAGCCACCTGCACCAGATCAGGACAAGTGATAGCTTCAGGTCGATTGGAGGGAGGTAGACAAAAAATAGGCAGGACTGAAAAAAGAAATGACCAAGCCGATTGGGGGGAGGAGAGATCCCATCCTATAAAAATGTCGCAGCAGGAGAGACAAGCAGGAATGGATCGAATGGAGGCACAGGGAAATGAAACAAGGACGTGTTGGTCATGGGGGTTAGATGGCAAGCAGGGTTGGGAAACAGATGGATGCCTAGAGTGATGAAAAAACCCAGGTTCATAATCCCAAACAACAAACTCGAAGAATATAAAGGATATATGAAAGATCACGCCTTGATCTGTAAGTTTGTGGGGACTTGGCCGTCTAAGAAAGAACTGGCGAAAAGGATCCAATAGAGATGGAAGCCCAAGGGACATATCGACCTAAAATTAGGGGCTAAGGGCTTCTTTACAGTGATTTTTTCCAATCTGGAAGATAAAGAGAGAGTCTTTGAGGAGGGACCCTACTTCTTTAACAATGCAGGCCTCTTTATGAGACATTGTGAAGAATGCTACAACCCAGATAAGGAGAAAATGTTAGCGGCATCAATATGGGTTAGGTTGTTTGGACTCCCAATCAAATTCTGGGATCCAAAAATTCTGGAAGGTATCGAGAACTCAATCGGGACTTTTGTCAAAGTGGCAGAAACTACCAAAAGAGGTAGATATACGTCCTACGCCAGGATCTGTGTGTACATGAATATTACAGAACCGCTACCAGACTATATCGAAGTGGAATATCATGATGAGGTGTGGCAACAACCAGTGGATTATGAGCACATCCCATTCCACTACAGAAGATGCCATGAATACGGTCATCTTTTCAAATCATGCCCTTTGAATGCTAATGGAGAAATAGTAGATCTAAGGAAAAACGAGGATGTCAAGAAGGAGGAAGCGATGAGCGGGGAGTATGATGAAGGGTTTAAAGAAGTGCCTCGCCAGAGAAAACCCCAAAAAAGACTGCCTAATCAGAAACCACCCTCTATGGAATTAACCCAGAAAACCCAAAATAAGTTTGAGATACTACAAGAAGAGGACATGGAGATAGAAGGGGGTGACAGCGAAGAAGAAACAACGAAGCCTATAAAGGAAGACAAACGAAAAAATAAAACACAAACAAGTATGGAACTAGAGAAAGAAGGGGAAAGATCAGAAAACCCTCAAGGCCGAACCCAAATGGAGATCGATCCACAAAAGGACAACGGAAGTGAGGAGGAACAAGTCATGAAGAGACTTCTACACGAATGGAGGAATCTGGATAAAAGATTCATCCCAGAAGATAAAAAGCAATTATACAAAGACATGTTCCAAAGATACAAGGAGAAAAGAGGAGCAGTCATAATAAATCAGCCAGAACAGCTAGGATCGCAAGGAGGACAGAGCACAGAAGCAGGTAATGCAGGGAAGGGAGGAAGAAAACGAGGAAGAAGACCTATGAGCAAGACCATCCAAATGGTTGGAGAAACGCTGGTAAATTCAGGAAGAGCCGTACCTCTGTCAGAGGTATTCCAACAACCCCTCAAATTGTTAAAATGATAATTACAACTTGGAATATTAGAGGTCTGAATAGTAAGGGAAAACAGAGATATTTGAAAGAGAGAATTAAGAAAGATAAGCCCAATATAATGTTAATCCAAGAAACAAAGATCAGCGAACAGAAATTAGAAGAGATTATGAACAAATTCAAGTTGCATTATGAGATAATAGGTCAAGATGCCATAGGAACTATATGGGCCCTCGCAATTCTTTGGAACCCAGAGGAGATTCAATTTGAAGAATGGGTCAGTGTACCTAGGATTCTTTCAGGAAAATTCAGGAATATTGGGTCTCAGGAATGGGTCCTTCTCACCGGAGTATATGGTCCACATATACCGAGAGAACACAGGACCTTCCTTCAGAACTTGGAAAAAATCCGAACCCTCTTCCCAGAAACTCCATGGATTGTTGGAGGGGACTTCAACATGATCACTTCCCTAAAGGAGAAAAGAGGAGGCCTAAGAAGATCAGATTCGGATATGGAAGCCTTCGAGGAAATGATTGAGGAACAAACACTGGTCAACATACCAACGATAAATGGGATTCACACATGGAACAACAGAAGAGGAGGCATGCACCAAATTGCCTCAAGACTGGACATATTTCTAATATCAGAACACATCATAAACCGGGACATATTTACAGAAGAAATGATACTGCCGGTAATGGGTTCTGACCATTGGCAGATTAAATTGGAATGTGATATTAAAGCTAGCCCCAAGAAACATCCATTCAGGTTTGAGGCCTTCTGGCTTAGAGACCAGAAGTTCATGATGAAAGTGGAAGAATGGTGGAAACAAAGCCAACAAAGGGGAAGAAGCATAATGCAAACCTTCCAATTAAAACTAAAATAACTGAAAGAAAGAATTAAAAAATGGAATAAAGAGGAATTTGGAAATATCCTCAAAGACCAACAGCTTCTAAACAAGAAAATGAAGAAACTTCAGCAAGAAATTATAACAGCAGGTAGAAGCGAGGAACTTGCTAGAGACGAAGGGATTCGGATTGGCCAAATTGAAGAAACAAGGAAACAGGAGGAGATTCTTTGGAGACAAAAATCAAGAGTGAACTGGCTACGAGAAGGGGAGAGGAACATGAAGTTCTTCCATCGGGAAATGATCCAACAGAGACAGAGAAACAGAATCTTCTCTATAAAGAATGAAGAAGGACTCCGCTTACCTCAACATGAGGATATGGAGCAGACGCTGGTAAGGCATTTCAAAGACCTCCTTACGGAGCTCCAAAGAGACAGAAGAGAAGCTACTAGGAGAATCTGCAATGAGATACCAAGCATGATTACCAAAGACCAAAACCTAGCTCTTATGAGGGCAGCAACTCTAGAGGAAGTGGAAGAGATCGTGAAAGGGATGAAGAAGAATAGAGCTCCCGGACCAGACAGATTCATAGTGGAATTTTATCAGGCGGGGTGGCAATTCTTGGGTCAAGACATTCTGGAAGTGGTGGAAGAATCTCGAAGAAACCAGAAGGTATGTCCAAGCTTAAACTCAACTCTCTTGTCTCTTATTCCTAAAACTGCCAAGTTTGAAGATCCCCAAGGTTTTAGACCCATTGCCCTTTGCAATGTGATTTATAAAATTATTGCAACTCTTATGGCCAAAAGACTTAGCCAATCCTTTCTAGCATTATCTCCCCAGAACAAACAGGTTTCGTGGAAGGGCGTCACATTTTGGATGGATTGGTAGCTTCACAAGAAGTAGTGCATTCTTTGAAAACCAAAAAAGAAGCTGGAATGATGATCAAACTAGACCTCTCCAAAGCTTATGATCGTCTGAATTGGGCATATCTTAAATGTTAGGATATTCCGACACATAGGAAATAGTTAAGTTCAACTTGGTCTAGTATAGAGTTAGGTATAGAGTTAGGTAAAGTGTGTTTCTTTACCGTTGTACATTTTGTAACTTACAATCCGACGGTCACGATATGTAGTGATCCGACGGTTCATTCTCTCCTCGGTATTACCGACACTTGATCCGTGGCTTGACACCCGATTGGTCCATGAATTCTATTTAAAGCGCATGGAGGGTCATTTGTAGGTTAACCGTGCATGAGAGAAGCTTATGTAAATTTTCATTCTTTTATTAATAAATTGCCTGTAGTAGCCACGTTGGCGCAGGTCGTGGAATGTTTCCCTCTCTGAGGGTTTTAACCACGTCAAAATACTGGTGTATTGATCTGTGATCTCTTTGTGAGCGGTGTCCTTTTGGTGTTCTGTCTGAGGAACTTACCCTGTAAATTCCTACAACTTCTCTATTCCATTATGCTTTTCAAAATTTCCATTTATTTCTTCCTCCCTGACTCCCTTGCATAAACTATTGGATTGGATTCGCATGCCCTGCATTCACTTCCCCCCATTTACTTGTGCTTGCATTGGGTTTGCTGCATTGGATGGAGTTTGAGGTGATAGGGATGACTTCCAACACCAATATATTTTGTATAGGGGTGCGTTTTTTCACCAAATTGAGACATTCTAGAACATCCATCCAATGAGGGGTGTGTTTTTTCAACTAACAGGGACATTCCAGAATATCCAACCAGTTGCTTCAGTGGCTTGCTTTCTGAGCTCTCGAGATACAACAAGTAGGATGTGGCGATTGGACATATGCTCATACATCAATATATGATTTTATTGTATATCTGGTCAATTAGCCAATTAATTGAGTTTGTTGTCAAATTTCTTTACTTATCGAAATTATGTTGTTGCTACAATTTTTTCTCCACATCCTACAACTTTTAGTGAGCTGCTCAGACCGAAACAAACACCTGTTTTTCCTCTTTCTCCATGCTATTTAGTAAACAAAGATCCTCTAGTTAATGTTAACCTGGAAGAGCCCAATTTCCTATTCTTCACATTTTTGAACGAATGGAAGGAGCATCTCCTCCTCTGCACTTTCTTCCCTGACCTCCCTAGGCGATCCTCTATCAGAAAAGCATCTGAGAGAAAAGTGAAGTTGCCTCTGGTAAATCATTTGAGAGAAAATTGAAGTTGCCTCTAGTCAAGATGTAACCATAATTGAAGTAGCTTCACGACCACTCGATATTGTTTCGGAAGAATTCAAGAAACCCTTCCCCCTGTGTCTTGAAACTTTCAACATGAACAGTTTCAACAAAATTCCCTCGTAACTTACTACCTGCATGTATATACTTGATCGTCGTCCTCTGGTCCCAACATGCATGTGCTTCGTTGCACTTGGAACCTCTACCAAATGTCAGCTTTGTCAATTTATATGTTGCATGCCATGAAATGTATAGGGTTTTCTTTTTTTCGCCTCTCAATATGCAAACAGTTACCCACCTTTCTCCATATTACTCACTGATTCTAACGCCATCTATCTATGGTAAGCTATATGTTTGCTTTCTAATAGGAATTTAAAACCATGCCAGTTAAAGGAAATATGAAATTCTCGTAAAGATAATGGTATTTATTGTCAAATTCAAATGCTTTTCACTAGATGCATCCGTTGTGATAAATGGTAGATCAATCTATGTCTAAGAAGAAGATGACAACTCCACCTTCACTTTCTCTATAGCCTCGTGAAATCTTTGTAGGGCTAGCAGGCTAGCTTATCCTAGGATAAGTCAAATTTTTCTGTCTTTTTGAACTCACCAACTAAATATTGGAGCAGAGCATTATCAAAATCTTCACCACCCAAAAAAGTATCACCATTTGTGGCCTTGATCTCGAATACACCATTGGATATTTCAAGCACGGATACATCGAAAGTAACCCCACCAAAATCAAACGAAATAACCAAGCCCTCCTTCTCATTAATGCCATAAGAAAGGGTTGTTGTAGTAGGCTCATTAATGATTCCTTTAACATCCAATCCTACAATTTTACCAACATCTTTGGTTGCTTGGCATTGAGCGTCATTGAAATATGCAGGCACAATAATGATTGCGTTTGAGACACTCTTTCCAAGGTAACCCTCAACAATTTCTTTCATCTCGATCAACACAAATGCACCATTTAAACCCATTATGCATTTTACCAAGGTTTGACTACAGTAAAATATGTGTATTCTTCTGCCTTCAACTATACATCAAAGTTGTGATTCAGATGCATATGTCCTCCTCTAGGATTTTCTTACAATAAATGTAGCAAGAGGTAACGTACGATTATTATTTTTGACTTCATTATCATTATTCTTTTGATGAAATCGAAGATGACCCCCGCTGGTAACATGATATTCATCCCTAAACGCTTAGATTCAAAAGGAAATTTGCACATTCAGATCTTCCAAATTCTAAGAAAATACATTTGACAAGATCTGTGTCTTTCCATTTGTCTGCCCTTAGGTGAGATAATTCCAAATTGTGTCTATTTGAATGAATGTTTACTCAATGTTCATGGATTGCTCTATGGTGGTTTCTTCCTGATAAGGTCATCTCTCTATGTATGGTTTGTGTACTTAAACTTGTGTTTCATGTAGGTTTTAACCCCGTACAAAAATTACCTGCATCCAAATTCTAAAACATAGAAAATAAACAATGCAAGAGCATAACACATAAAACACATATACACAGAGATTTTCCCCTGGATCTCAAAACCGGGACTACCAGCTTGATTTTTCATTATATTCCTTTCAATGTTACAATACATATTTATACATGCCGCAGCATCCAATACCATGGACCGAAAACTATAGGTAGGTTCGCCCAACCTAATATAGGGTCCAAAAAAAATATCCAGAGGCGCTGCCCCGGACCCTGTAGAGGGGGGCTACCCACCCCCCTCAAAACCCACGGACAGGGGGGGCTGCCACCCCCCTGTGACCCCCCTGCTGCACAATCGGCGAAAGAATATAACACAACCCAACACTCTCCCACTTGTTGTTTTCTTTCCACAAGGGGCCACAGGAGAGCTTAGTCATTTTTCCAACCCTGAAATGCCCCCATTGTTTCTCTACACCAAGAGAACTTCTCAGAGCTCACAGATTCTTTCAATGCATCTGCATATTCTTCAAAGTGTCCACCTTTACCAGCAACACCTTTTTGTCTTCTATCATATCCCTCACAAAGTGATACTGAACATCAATGTGCTTTGTCTTTGAATGATATGCATGGTCTTTTGCCCAAGAAAATTGCACTTTGGCTTCACAGTCTATCCTTATAGCTCCCTGTCCTAACCCCATACTTGAACACAATCTCTGCAACCAAACTGCTTCCTTGCTTGCATGAGTGGCTGCCATGTATTCTGCCTCTGTAGTTGATAGTGCCACTACAGATTGTTTCTTACTCATCCAACTGACTGCACCTCCAAATAGGTTAACAACATACCCACTTGTAGATCTTCTCTGATCCAGA
>APFE030548829.1:40407-87685 GCA_000404065.3 Pinus taeda
TCTCACAGAGGTGAAGTTCACTAAACTTCGATATATGCTTGGAGTTCAGGAAGTTGTCACTAAGGGGGGATAGGCTCTAGTGCCTCCTTACTTCTCCTATTGTGTCATATTTGTAAATCCTTCAATCCTATCCCAAGTTGTTCTTAAGGGGGGATGTTAGGATATTCCGACACATAGGAAATAGTTAAGTTCAACTTGGTCTAGTATAGAGTTAGGTAAAGTGTGTTTCTTTACCGTTGTACATTGTGTAACTTACAATCCGACGGTCACGATATGTAGTGATCCGACGGTTCATTCTCTCCTCGGTATTACCGACACTTGATCCGTGGCTTGACACCCGATTGGTCCATGAATTCTATTTAAAGCGCATGGAGGGTCATTTGTAGGTTAACCCTGCATGAGAGAAGCTTATGTAAATTTTCATTCTTTTATTAATAAATTGCCTGTAGTAGCCACGTTGGCGCAGGCCGTGGACTGTTTCCCTCTCTGAGGGTTTTAACCACGTCAAAAATACTGGTGTATTGATTTGAGATCTGGTTGTGAGCGGTGTCCTTTTGGTGTTCTTTCTGAGGAACTTACCCTGTAAATTCCTACATTAAATCGGTACTAACGGCCTTCAGTTTCTTCAATAGATGAATAGAATGGGTCTTTACCATGATCTCTACCCTGAATTTTTCCATTATCCTAAATGGATTGCCATCCACAACCTTTAAGGCCTCTAGAGGATTGAGACAGGGAGATCCATTGTCCCCCTTCTTGTTTATCATTGCGGTGAAGGGGTTAGGAAGATATATCAATAAAGAATTGAGGGAAAGGAAAATCAAAGGGCTCCATATTTGGGGGAATAACCTCACGATCACACACCAACAATTTGTGGACGATATCATGTTGTCCTGTGTAGTTTCTCTCCGAGAAGTAAAAATAATAAAAGAGATTCTAGATCTCTTCATGGAAGCCTCTGGTACTCAAATCAATAAAGAGAAATCTTGTATATATTTCTTCAACACTGCCGGAAATGTCAAAACATATTTAACAAGATTATTAGGTTTCCGTTTGGGAGAATTGCCCGCAAAATATCTTGGAACCCCGCTAGCCCTGAATCCTCTAAAGATGGTGAATTGGCAACAAACCATTGAGAAACTTACCAATATATTGGCCAATTGGTCCTTCACAACCCTTAATATAGCAGGAAGAGCAATACTGGTTAAGGCAGTCCTGCAATCGATCCCAATCTACCAACTCTCGGCAATGGCTGCCCCCAAAGGTGCGTGCACCAAAATGGTGGAGATCTTCAAAAAATTCCTCTGGGGAGGACCAAAGCAACAAAGAAAGTGGGCATTGATATCCTAGAAGGGCCTGGTTAAGAGTAAAGATGAAGGGGGATTGGGAGTGAGAGACCCCTACTATTTGAACCAAGTAATGGGAGCCAAACTCTGGTGGAGATGGATGATGGGAGGGGGAGACCTATGGAAAATAATATGGACAAAAAAATATAACATGCCAGCAACACCAGAGGAAATCTTAAGACTGGAGGAAACCCTGAAAGGCTCAACAATATGGAATCTGGCCAGCCAAAATAGAGACATGGTATCCAAGCATGCCTTCTGGATTAGGAACGGAAATTCAGCCAAATTCTGGGAGGAGGCTTGGCAACAAAGGGAGAAACTGTATAATGTTCAGGTTCTAAGAGACACATGCCAAAAGGCAAAAGAGGAAGGTTTAAACTATGTTAGAGAATTCTGGAACGAAGCTCACCAAGAGGAATCCTGGAGAACTTGGAAAAATCTAGAGGAATAGGATAGGCATATCGATATGGAACACAGAGAGTTGTATATAAAAGAAATCAAGACAAGGAAAATAGCTATTAGAACAGGTCCAGATATATTGAGATGGGGGCATTCAACGAAGGGAAACTTCACGATAAAAGAAGCATACAATCTCATTATACAGGAGGAACAAGATAACATGACACCCCTATGGAAACAAATATGGAAGGGTAATTGGTGGCCGAAAGTGACTCACTTCCTATGGTTGGTTGGTAAAGGATGAATTCTAACTTGGGATCAACTCCAAAATCGAGGAATTCAGGGTCCCCCCAGATGTTGTCTCTGTAAACAGGATCAGGAAACGCAGGAACACCTCTTGAACTCTTGTCGTGTTGCTCAACAGTAATGGGAGGAAATAAGAAGACTCTTTGGTAGGACAAATAGAGATCAACAAAACATCAAAAAAACTATAAAATAATGGGGCCAAGGTCAATTCATGAGCCCGGTGTTAAGAAAAGTTTGGAGTCTAGCAGTAGGCATGAATATTTGGATGATATGGAAAGAAAGAAACAGGAGAATCTTTCAAAACAAAAAGATGCCTCTAGCGCAGGTATGGAAAAGAACCCTGAGTCATATAAGAGAAACTATTCTAGCGGAAAAATGGAGTCAAGAGGATTGGCAAACAACACCTGAGGAAGAACAGATTCTGAATAAGCTTAATTTAGAACAAGGAATGGTAACACCTCAGATGCAGAAACTCCCTAACATACGCAGCATTAGCCCTACTCATTTTTCTCATCCCTCAATATGTTTCATCAAACTAAATTTTGATGGAGCCTCCAAAGGCAATCCGGGGTCGGCAGGGATTGGAGGCATATTTAGGGATGACTAAGGTAGAACAAGATGGGTATACTCAAACTATGGGGGTATTATGAGTAATAATGAAGCAAAGCTTATGGCAGTCTATCAAGGACTAAGAACATCGATAAGAAATGGTCACAACAACCTGGAAGTAGAAGGAGACTCTCAATTGGTTGTTGACATGATCAGAAAACTCAATAATAGGAAGACATGGGATAAAGTTACAAAAAGCTGGAGGACGGAAAGCCTGGTTCAAGGCTTAGAAACCATTATAAAGAGATTCGAATATGTGATCATCAATCATGTTAGAAGGGAAGGCAACAAAGCAGCGGACTTCCTCGCATATTGTGGAAGTAACGACCAAGAAGGTAAGATGGTTAGCATCTGGCCAACCCAACTAGAGGAGCCCAAGTTAGAGCCCCTCAAAGTAATCCTTGCCCAAGATTGCCATGAAGACACAACTTCAAGATAGTGGATACAGGTGGCCCCCGATCAGGGTGATAAAGAGGGAATGTATGAAAAAAGTGGATAGCGCGGGAGAGAGGACGGCCAGGACGGCCACCTAATGTCCTCACCGGAGATCAAATGGCTAGGGTGGCGTCTTGCATGTCTGCAGGAATTTCAAGGCAGTGTAGTGGAAGAAGTGAAGGGAGAGAGGAGGTAAGAAGTGACGGCGGTAGTGGGATGGGATGTGGGCTAGATGGGCTGGGATATATGAGGGTGGTAAGGGTGAGAGCAAATCTTAATATGCAGTGAAGAGAGGAGCATGGTGCAACGCAGGTGCAGGGATCTTTGGCGGGCGAGCGTGATTACAGGTATGTCCCCTTTGACTCTCCTCCTACATTACACTCTAGCCTATTTAGTTTGGTTTTGGGGGGGGGCGGGGGGGATGACGGAATTGATGGGGAGGGGCAGCGCATGAGTCGGTCTGCTTCTTACACAGCCCTACATAGTAAGGCCGTAGAGAGTGGTAAGATGGGATTTGTAGGAGAAGGGCTGAGGCTGAACAAGTCAGAGGGTTGCATGGTGAGGAAGACAGAGGATCGGAGTAGAGGTTTGGCGAGGAATTGTAGTAGTGGGGCAGAGGGTTAGCCCGAATATTCCAAGAACCCTATCCAGACGGAGGGAAGCATGACAGAGAGCTTGGCCACCTTCCTTTGTCCTTTGATGCTACAGAACAACGGGGTTGGTTGGAGTGGGGCTAGAAGGTTAAACGACAAAGAAATGATGACTGATGGGAAGATTATAGTTCCCCGAAAGCTAACCTTTGTTGTTGATAATTGCAAGCAAGAGGCGATAAAGGAGAAAATGGCTCGCCTAGGCAGAGGAAGGGGCCGCAAAGGCAGAGGGCGATAGAGCCAGCAGTGCCGAAACGTGTCGTCAACCTCGGTGCCAGCAAGTCAGAGGAAAGGAAGGAAAACCATGAGGATGGCAATTCAGGAACCTGCTTGAGCCTACAGAGAAGGGACGGACGCGGATATTCGGCAACTAATTCAAGAGATGGAAGACAATCTAATGGAAGAGGAATCGAAACCTAAGATGGAGGAATGGGGAGATATTATCCCTGACCCAGGGCACACTAGAGGTCGAATGACACTGTATCGGAAAGCTCTACACGTATACTGGGTTTTAAAGCGATTACTAGCTAAGGCTCTGGAGCAGGTGGCAGGAGAAGTGGCAGCAATAGCTCAAGGAATGCCTAATATTAAAAAGGAAATGAAAAACTTGTGGATCATCATGATAATGCAAGACAGCAAGCTGCATGAAATCCAGCAACAATTGAAGAAATTATCACTTGCACCAAATGACTCGACAACAACACCTGTTAATGTAGATTCTGATGAAGAAGACTGGAAGGATTAGTCCTTTACAGTTTTCTTGCCTGATTATTTTGCGGCTAGTTTTTCTTTTCAGACGTTTGTATGTTAGTTGTAGTATGTCAAGTGTTTTTAGATGTGTTGTTCATGTAGCTTGGATAGAAAGACCTATTAAATTTTGTTATTGGATGGCTTATAACAAACTTAGGTGGCCAACACACTTGGTTTCCCATATGGGCAAGTTGAGGCCACCAGACTGATATATCTGGACCAACTTGTTTTTTAAATAGAAAAGGAAGGTATCACCCTAGCTTACAAAAAAAAAAGTTATAATTTATAAATATATATTTATGAAAAAGTAGGATTTCACACCCTGTATGTCTCTTTGGACATTAATATAATAATTGTATCTTATCTTTTCTCAGGTTGTGTTGCATGCATTTTCCCATAGAAATATCGGCAAGTCTTTTTCATGTGTCATTGCCTTAGTAGCCCTATAATGGACTTTTGCTCAACCACCCTATTTTTCCCTTGGTTGTAAAGAGCTGCAACTCTGTCTTTATTCCTTCCTTCTTATAAAAACCCTTGAACGCCTTCGAGGTATACTCTCTCACATTGTCCAATCTCAATACTTCGATATTCATACTTGTGTGGTTTTCAATCAGAGCTCTAAACTCCTTAAACTTTATAAACACCTCATCCTTGATCTTTAATAAGTAGACCCAAGTCTTACGAGAAGAATCATCAATAAAGTAAAGACAATACATGCTTCCTGTTATTATCACTAGTAACTACTGACTTCAGTCCAAAAAAATTATACACTGGAGCTCAAGTTTTGATGGCAACTATCCAAGGGCGGGGTAAAGATGTGTAGTCAAAATATATATCTTTATGTTTCACAGCAGCCTACAAATTACTTTTCCTCCCTTATCGTGATCGTTCAACTTTGATTGGAAAATTGAATCCAAAAGGCACATCTATTAGTGAAGTGTCAAGTGTTCTTGAGGGTGATCAAGATGGTCTATTAAAGTATGTTGGGCTACATCATTGGAAGGAGTTGCTTGATGGCAATGGTTTTTTTTTCTTCCTATCTATTTTAAATTCAAACTCTCCACTCACTATGTCTCTTGGTCCTATGGATCTATTTGCACAACTTCTATGATTGTCTAGAAATTCATCTTCTCCATGGATTGGGCACTGCAAAT
Organism: Pinus taeda; assembly: GCA_000404065.3. NCBI lineage: Eukaryota > Viridiplantae > Streptophyta > Pinopsida > Pinales > Pinaceae > Pinus > Pinus taeda. The sequence continues at coordinate 46,057 of APFE030548829.1, forward strand.
TATAGGTCTCTCTCTAAGGACAACAATATTGTTATTCTTTTACATGATGATGGTAGTTTGAAGATATTCTTATTTAGAATGGGCAGTGTAACTCGGGGAAGATTGGATTTACTAATACATTGCAGTATTAATTCAGAGTAGGTGAAAAAGCTAGGTCCTGGTACCCTCAACAATACATCAAATGTTGGGATCAACCCAGAATTTACACTAGATTTCTTTGGAAAGGCAACCTGCATTACTACAAATATTAAGCTTGGAGGTGATGTTATTTGAAACAATGATTTATGTGTTAAGATGAATTTAACGTAAGAAGAAGACTTCTTAGAGAGCCCCAACCCTACTCGATTTAAGGTTTATTCACTTTTTCTTCAATCATATATATATATATATATATATATAATATATATTATATATATATATATATATATATATATTTATATATATTATATATATATATATATATAACATCATAGTTTTCCTTCTTCTAAAGTAGCTCATGTTTTTCCATTGAAGAGCGAGTTCTTCAATGTTATTGTAGGATGAATGAAAGTAGTTGTGAAATTAAACACCTGAGTAGATTTTGATAAAGAGTTATGGATACCTGTGTTGATATATCTATGATTGCATGTTTGAAGATAACTGCATTTAATTCCAATCCAGAAATTGTAATGGTATGTTTCCATGTTAATGTGGGAAATACATCATGAAGTCAAAGGAAAATGGATGCTTTAAAGTTTGTCTTTGCAGTTTGCCTTTGCAGTTTGACTTGTAGAAAATTTTCCACTTGTGCCTTTGTTGAAGGCATATCTCGAGCATCAAAGGAAAGCATCAGAAGGAATAGCAAAAAAATGAAGAGATCATGTTAGGTCACTGGTATGTTTATTCTTATTGGTGTGGTTCATGCTCCCTTGTCAGTATAAACTATCAAAATATTATCTTGTCATTAGACATATTCTCTGAACACTTTCATGTCTTATTGCAATTCAACAACGTCAAAAGAAATTCATTCATTGAACAATGTAATAAAGTGCATCGAAGTGCACAAACTTGAATCACAAATGCCTACCAAATATCTTGAGGAATGTGTGGTTCAGTTATAGAAAGACATGGAAGAGAGGAAAAGATCTGCAAAGCCATTAAGGCTGAGACTAAACTAAATGGGCTCTTCTTAACAGTGATAATGGTGGTGGTGGTGGCGCTAGTGTTGTTGTTGGTTCACTGTTCTTTAAACCTTCCCCTCCCAATGCCTTTTCCCTTCCCAACTCTTCTTCGTTGCTCCCTAAAACTAACCCTCCTAGTACCTTTGCCCTTTCCAATTCTTCTTTGTTGCTCTCTACTAAACCTACCCATCCTAGTGCTTTTGCCCCTTCAATTTTTTCTGACTTACTACACCTTGTATAAAATCGAGTGGATTTCGTAAATGAACGAATCATATGCAGTGTTTTTAAAAAGATTCTTTATTTTATTGCATGGCATCTCATATAATCCTCCTGTGATGTTTTGAAGTGTATTTTAGTACCCCTTATCTCTTGTTTGTGCATATGCTCTTTTCTATCTTGTGTTACTTTGTGCATGTAAGACACATGAAAATAAATTGGTATTACAAGTTAAAGTGCCATGTTTTCTAAGCACTTGATTCTTTACAACAATGACTATAATGTAACAAGTTAATTGGAGTACAAATCACCACAAAAATTATTATGAGATGGATATACCAGACATGCCTAGATTTCATGGTAGGAACAAAACAAGGAATTAACTTCAATTCAAAAAATGCCACTTTATGAGTGAGGGACATGCATCATGGTGGTCTACTATGGTTTTTTAATGGAGGAATTCTTACTCCAATGTTTTGCCAAGTTTCCAGGACATGGGGATATATGAATGCAAGGATCCGTCTGAAGGACGTGTAGAGACACCCCAAAAATTTTAGGGAACATCACAGAGGACTTCAAGGTGCTCAACATAGGGGAGTACCTGAAATACTAAAAATAGCACGCAGCATTAGGATGGGTTTGTTGGAGGTTCTGGAAGCCAAGTTGTTGTGACTTCTGGAAATTCCTAATATCCTAAGGCTAAAATTTCAACCTTTCATATCAACACCACCTTGATTATGAGACTTAGCGCCACATACATCAAAGTTTCAAGGCACTTCTACTCAAGTTGTGACCTATGGCAGGATTTTTGAATCTTTCTTCTAGTTGGATGTTAGTTGGACCCTGTACATTTAGTTGAATGAAATAGAATTAAGGCACACTGTGTAGTATTTTTTTCCCATCACTTGGACTAACGTGTGAAATATCTAAATCATCTAGTGCAATTCAACTTCCAGAAGTTATGAAATCGAGCCTGTCACATCTTCTTTTGTTGAAGTTGTGAAATCGAGCTGGATCCTTTTTGTTGAAGCTCCAATATTTCTACCTATATATTTTTATGCCATGACGTCCCTAGTAGTCTTTCCTTTCAGGGATAGTGGTAAAGCTTATTTGATGTAATGCTTACTGTGTACTTTTTGAGAGATGGAAATTGGATCACATCCACCTTAGTTGCACTAAGAAAGAGCTAAGGTCCATGCTAATATCCTCAACAAGGGTGGGCATTGTAGTGTTTGCATGTCCAGGTGATGGGACGTTAAATATAGACAATGCATTCACTGCATGAATATGACGTTCACAAACACCTATCTATATTCAAGTATGATATTGACCTAGGGGTTCCTAAGGTTGAGGATCCGTCAAATGAACACAATTGACTGAGTTCTGAAATATAGAAATAGGAGATATGCAACTTCTAGCTTCACAAATTGGAAGTGCATCTCAAACACAGGTCTATATAGATTTGTGCTCAATGCAAGGAAAATAGAGCATGACACACCTCTAACTTATTGACCCATTTATGGGAGTTGTTGCGTTTGTTAATCATGAGGAGCTAGGGATGGATTTTGGAGCTAAATCACAAGAAGATAAATTACAATAAGACCATGAAGCAAGATTCCTATGCACTGTGTAGTGGGTAACTAACACCCAAAAAATGTGTAAGCATTGGTATTTGGGGGTTTATATGTATTTCTTTCAAGAAATTTAGGATATAATGATTGTAATCTTTGTGTATAAGGGGACAAGCCTACCTCTATGTAACAGAGATAGAGAGATAATGTGCTCAAAGGAGACTTAGTATGCATGTGGCATTAATCATTGGCTGGAAACCATGGTTTGGACCTGTGTGTTGCATTAAATATTAGAGGAGCTAATAAATAAAGAGATTGTGTTTATGATGCCACAGGTTGTGTATTCATGTTCATTTATCTGCTAGAATTAGGTGTTAAATCTCTCTTGATTCCTCCAATTATAATGTTGTGTGGTAGAATGTATTTCTTAGTTGTATTGATACATAGGGTGCAAATTGACATGGTCCTAGCTCAAACATTTCTTCAAGCAATTGGTTGGTCTCTATATCTCTTAGGAAGATACACAACATGCAGATCCATAATTATATTCAATTTGTAAGGAAATACTGGAAATGGATTCAAATATTCTAGATTCGGATCTACTAGGACTCATGTTTGTGACAGAAGTTGAAGAATTGTGTTCCCGAAAGGTTATGGAACTTTATCAATCTGACATAGACTAACTAAATATCAAATTTTGATCCACATTGTAAACAAGATTCCTTTCTTTCATGCATAGACATTGGGAAAATGAAAATATAAATTAGCTTAAAACCCTAAAATAATAAATATTTTACTTTAAAACCTTAAAAATAGGATCATTCAAAAAACAAATCTCATGATTATCACTTACCTCACTTAAATTTTGTTGAAAAAACATAATGTCATAATTATCCTTATGACTAGTTGGAAATTTTCAAATAATCAAACAAAAACATCAGTGTGTCTGGCTACCCAATAAGAACTCCCACTCTTGTCTGCACCAACATTATCATTTAGATTTATTTATTTTGTATTTTTTCTTTCCCAATTTTGTGGTTCAATATATCTTAAAAGTTACAGAGATCTAGTCATTATTATAGGCCATTGAGTTGGGATGACTAAAATTATTAGATACCACCCTCAAAACATTCAAAAGCCTCAACAGGACGACAATGGTTCCACTAAAACTGCCCTAAATTTAGTATGATATAATCCTTAGGTAACCAACCTCAGACATATCGTTGGTTAATTTATGTTGTTTGAAGTATATTAAGTTTGAGTTTTATCATGAAACTACTAGAAGTGTACTAGAATGGGTGAGTTGATTATCTTGATAACAATGTTATGGTTTGATCTAGACCTTGAAAGGAACTTATAGTTGATGGTAAAAATTTCACATTCCTTTCATTTTTTTATTTTCACATATAACAGATATCTTTATGTTATAACCTCTAGCCAGATATATATAGTAACTGCCACTCAGAAATTGGATGCCATCATTTTGGAGCTTGAGCTTATGCAACTTACCTTTGATTGAATTGAAAATGTCATTAGATCTCATTATATCATCTATTGCAAAGCGTGAATCCAATTGACCTTTGTTTCAGATAAAAATGTGATTAGATCTTGCTATATCATCTTTTGAAGAGAATGAATCCAATTTATCCGAGTCCATTTTCTTGAGGTATGGCAAAGCTACTTTAATTCATTAAACTTACTTTTCATATTCTGTTTGTTGATTGTGATTCTGCGGGCCACATCTGCATTGGAAAAGGGGCATATTTAATGAAGTGTGGAAGGAGAGGGAAGCTTCAGTTCTGTCCTTTCAAACTTTCTAAGGTATGTAAAAAAAAAAAAAAAATTACTCTCCATAGAATGTTGTGCTTTAACTTTTTCTTTTGATAATGGATTATTTATGTGATCTCCCCTCTCTCACACACAGCTTGAGTCCAGACATACATAGTTTTTTGGGATATGCGGACAATGGACAGATTTAGGCTAGCCATTTATCTAGAAATTTACATCGTAGGAGATCAGGAGTTTATAGTTGAATATTCCTTGCCACTAAATTAGAGTTGCAGAGTCGGACTCATATTTGTCAGGCATATACCTCACTCTTAAATCAATTTATTGTTGACTCTGTATAGACCTTCCATGGGAGGGAAAGGAGTGATCACTACCATTGCTTAATCTTTCTGCATACCAAGTAAAGATTCCAAACGTGTATAAATTACTTGCTCCTTGGAGAATCCCAAGAGTGGTGTTATTGTAGCAATAAGAAATTCGTTTATTTTGAGTTCTTCATTAGTGCATTGATAGTATATTGTTTATTCCATATAATACCTCAACAGTGTATGATCAAATTACAATTAAGCCTGTCATAATATTTTGACTTACCCTCTTTTAGAGGGAAACTAGAGTGTGTGTCAATCTTGCATGTCACAATTATATCATGCAGAGTTTACCTGGGACAAGTTTTGTGGATCTAAGTAGCAAGATACTTGTTGGAATTCAAGAGACAACAATACTACAAAGTGGGAAAGAGGTTTCATAGTTAACCTGGCTTTCACATTATGGTTGGAGTCATTTTGTGGAAAGATGTTGGATACCCCAACTTCCTTTTTATGACTGAGTGCAAAATTGAATCCTTCGACATATTCCTCACTCAATTGTCATTAAGTGATGGGTTTTCTTAGAAGTGCTTCACACCTATAAACTTTACCAGAGTTGTTATTGAGTCTTTGGAGGTGGTTAGCTTTTCAAAGCACACACATACAAGAAGACGAGAAATAATATGCCCGACTAATTTGAAGTTATCTCCTTACGAATAGGCTTTTCCCATTCACAAACCTGAAGACTCACTCTACTTATTTCTAGTGAACAACTTTGGGACTTGCCATGAATCATGAGACAATTCCAACCCCATAACTATAAATTTCTTATTTAAATCTATACCCACTAGATTATAATCTGCACAAGGAGAACTCCATTCTTGTTTCGAAAGAACCTGAAATCGACTTGTACCATGCTATTTAATATTTTCTGTATTTATTCGCATCCTTGGTCTGTGACATAAAGATGCAATAGGCTACCTTGCATTTTCTATACTAACACTCCTAAAAAAATTTAAAGCATGCCCAAATATATCATTCAAATGATCTATGTAGCTCACCTTTTGGTTTTTCAATTATCGAAGTTGTTACCTATATTGATGAGATCTTCTACAACCGATACCACAATGACAATATATGTTAGAGTTTTATCTGTGTTGCTCTGAAGGTGTTTCTCCTTCAGTAGAGTAGCAATACACTGCAACTTCCATTTAGGGGAGAAGTGGACCAAGTAGAAACCTTGGCATGTGTGCAGATGGGTTGAATTCACATTAGACTCTATCTGTTGTTTTGAAGGTGTTTCTCCTTCAACGGTACTTCATCTCAGTAGATCCTTTCAGTCTTCACCTTTAGTAGATGCATGCAGCCTTGGAATACATGTTGTAGATTATAGTTTTTCCTATGAGGGTATAGTAGCGATGAAAGAAGTGAATCGATTTTAGACATATTGTGGTTGTTGTTTGCAAGCATGCCTATTTAGTGTTTCCCAAACTTAGATAGAGCCATATTTAGTATGCTTTTATAATTTGACTTAGATACTCACTTTTCTTAATTTAGGTGTTTTTCTTAGTTCTGTTTTATGCACAGATTTATCTTTAAGAAAAGTGCACAGTAGAGAAGGGTTCTATATTTTGAGCATGGAACACACTTCTAGGTAGGAGGTACTCTATTCTAGGAAGCTTTTTCCATGCATGTTAGGTGCTTTATCCGAGAATCCCAAGAGTGGCATTATTGTAGCAATAAGAAATTCGTTTATTTTGAGTTCTTCATTAGTGCATTGATAGTATATTGTTTATTCCATGCAATACCGGAATAGTGTATGATCAAATTACAGTTAAGCTTGTCATAATATTTTGACTTACCCTCTTTTATAGGGAAACTAGAGCATGTGTTAAACTTTCACATCACAATTGTATCATGCATAGTTTAGCTTGCACAAGTTATGTGGATCTAAGCAACCAGATACCCATTGGAATTCAAGAGGCAACAATAATACAAAGTGTGAAAGAGGTTTTGCAGTTAACCTGCCTTTCACATTATGGTTGGAGTCAATTTGTTGGAAAGATGTTGGATACCCCAACTTCCTTTTTATGATTGAGTGCAAGATTGAATCCTTCAACATATTCCTCGCTTAATTGTCATTAAGCGATGGGTTTTCTCAGAAGTGCTTCACATCTACAAACTTTACTGGAGTTGTTATTAAGTCTTTGGATGCGGTTATCTTTTCAAAGCACACACGTACAAGAAGACGAGAAATAATATGCCCGAATAATTTCAAATTATCTTCCTGAAAATAGGGTGTTCCCTTCCATAAACCTGACGAATTTCTCTACTTCTTTCTAGTGAACAAATTTGGGACTTTTCATGAATTGTGAGACAATTCCAACCCCATAACTATCAATTTCTTATTTAAAGTTATATCCACTAGATTAGAACCCACACAAGGAGAATTTCATTCTCATTTAAAAACAACCTACAATCGACTTATACCATGCTATTTAATATTTTATGTATTTCTTCATGTCCTTGGCCTGTGACATAAAGACGCAACAGGCTACCTTGCATTGTCTATACTAACACTCCTAAACAATAATAAAGTATGCCCAAATCTATCATTTCAAATGATATATGCAACTCACCTTTTGGTTTTTCAATTATCGAAGTTGTTATTTATATTGATGAGATCATCTACAACTGAGGCCACAGTGAAAGTATATCTTAGAGTTTTATAGTGTTGCACTAAAGGTGTTTTTTCTTCAACAGCACTACAATACATTGCAGTTTCCATTCAGCGGAGAAGTGTACCTAGTAGCAGCCTTGGTCTGTGTGAAAATGGGTTGAATTCATTGTAGACTTTATCTGTTGTTTTGAAGGTGTTTCTCCTTCAATAATACTTCATCTCAGCAAATCCTTTCAATCTACATCTTCAGCAAATGCATACAGCCTTGGGGTAAATGCTACAAATTCCAGTTTTGTTGTGAGGGTATAGCAACGATGAAATAAGCGAATCAATTTTAGGCATATTATGCTTCTTGTATGCAAGCATGATTTTCTAGTGTTTCCAAAACTTATATAGAGCCATATTTAGTATAATTTTATAGTTTGGCTTAGATGCTCACTTTTCTTAATTTAGGTGTTTTTCTTAGTACTATTTTATGCACATATTTATCTTTAAGAAAAGTGCATAGTAGGGTAGGGGACACTCTTCTAGGTAGGAGGTACTCTATTCTAGGGAGCTTCTGTCATGCATGTTAGGTGCTTTATCCTAGACAAAGTTCTAAATCGCTAGCTCCTTGACAAAGTCCCTACTAGACAAGACACCAGTGGACAGAGTTCCAAGTCCCTAAATTTTCAAAAAACCCACATGAGCCTAGTTATCTAGCCTAAAATCCTTTACATTCCAGTCATCTCTTGGTTGTGATTTCATAGAGAGATCCCTCTCTAGTTTAGTAGGGCTAGCTACCAAACTAAAAGCTTGGTCTATGGTTACCTCTGTCGATCTCCTCATCAGCCTAGGACATTGTGGAGGATAATAGAGGGTTGACAACTAAGGAGTGCCAAGGTGTTCTAGTGAATGTAAGGTTCCCAAGTCATGGAAAAATGTAATTCTAGTTGTGAAGTCATGACTTGCTAAGGTGTGTTAGGGAATGCTAGGGCATTCTAACATGTTCCAGAAAGTACGAAGACATGTCAAATAAGTTAACATGTGCCAAGTGTTAAGGCATGCCAAGATGTACATGGGTTCCAAGTCCCTGCCTCCTCTTCTTCCATATGCTATCCACTTATGACATTTCCTTTGCAATATTTGGTGCATTTTCTAGTTATATGTCATTTATAGGTTATAAATGTCTTCAGAGTTTCACTTCTAATTGAGTACTCAACTGAACATATTGATTTACTTATACATAACTATTTTTCCATCCATCCACTTTTCATAACTTCAACAACCATTAGATAGGGACCTGCAGCTTCGATGTTGCTTTGCTTGTTTAGTAAAATATTTTCAAGACTTTAATTTATTGAAAGTTGTAGAATTTACAATTTATGAAGTTTCAAAGTCTAAATTTTAAAAGTATAATTCTTTAAAGGGTGCTAGCTCAATGGAAAAGCACCTACTTTACAAGCAGGAGGTTGGTGGTTTGATTCCATCATTCCATCATGCCCTGACATCCATATGGAATGGTGACGATCAATTTTCGGTGGCAGAGCTCTTTTGACCATCACCAATGAGCTTTGGTGACATTTTTCGACCCTCACCAAAAATATGAAATGGTGATAGTCAACGAACGCCACCATATATACGCATCAATAGTAACGACCCTAAAAGTAGCATAACCATAAATCTTTGTTGTTGATATGAAATGATGACAGTCATTGTCCATCATTATAATCATTATTCATGACTGACCTTGAATGTCGCCACAACACCTATACTTCTGGCAATGCAGATTTTGGTGACGGTCAACGAATGTCACCATATATATGCACCAATAGTGACGACCATTAAAGATCCATCACAATAAATCATTGTTGTTCATATGAAATGGTGACAATCACTATCCATCATTATAATCAATATTTGTGACGGACCTTGAATTTCTCCATAACACCTATACTTTTGGTGATGTTCTGTTTTTTGTGACCGTGGCTATGGTCCGTCGCCATTGCTCATATGTAATGGTGATGGTTACTATTCGTCATTATAAATCATTATTGATGACGAACTTTGAATGTCACTACAACACCTATACTTTTGGCAACGCCACCTTTGGTGACGTTCAATGTTTTGTGAAGAAGGCTATGGTTTGTCACCATTGCTCATATGAAATGGTGATGGTCGCTATCAATCATTATAAATAATTATTGGTAATGGACTTTGTATGTCACTACAACACCTATACTTTTGGCGACGCTGCCTTTGGTGACGTTCAGTTTTTGGTGACGAATGCTCTTTTGACCGTCACCAAGGAGCTTATGGTGACATTTTTCGCACCTCACCAATGTCCCTTTTTCGCCCTTCACTCCTCAAACTGAAATCCTTGTCCTCTATCATATTCATTGAACTTCTTATGCGATGTTTCATTCTCTTTGTTACTTGTATCTTGAGGACTTGTTTGCTTCTTGTCCCATTTTCTTTTATTCTTTGTGTTACCTTTCCAGCCCAGATTTGTCTCAGATCTGCGCTTTGATTACTCAAAACAATTTTTTAGCTTCCATATGGCCTCCTCCGATGATCTAGGCTCATCAAACTCAATAATATACTTGAATGCTACTAGCAACCCACTGATGAATCGCTGGATCTTGGCCTCCTCCTCCTTGAGGAAAGGCACATATCTCAATAACTCTAAGAATCTACTATTGTAGGGCCTCATCAATCATAGATCCCATCTTTAGCTCATATAACTCTTTTTCCTTGTCATCATAGTATCTCTCAGATGGATACTTCTTCCTAAATAGTCTCTTGAACTCACTCCAAGTCAACTCGTCTTCATGAATACCTCTGACATTCTTTACATCTTCCCACCAGATATTTGCTTTACCTTTAAGACTGAATGTCTCTATCCTGGCCTTCATGTTCGTTGATTAAGCATGCAACCTGAAGAACTTATTCATCCCAAGCAACCATGCTTCAACATCTTGTGACTTCTTCATTTCCCCATCAAATGTAGGTGGTTTTTATTTCTTGAACTCATATTGAAAATATCCCGTGCCACTCCTCCTATAAGGATGATAGTGACAATGACCATGATACCTGTCTAAATCAAAACTATAGCAAAGTCCATGTCCAATACCTCATCTATCGGATGTATCCAAGAATCAACCATCTCTGATCATGTCATATCTATCCAACATGTGCCCACCATGTGACATGCTACCATATTCCTCATTAGTCTTATCCTTGTGTCCATGATTGATTCTAAGTGGTCCCTATCTCTACAAGTTTTACATGCTCTGAAGAATTACTGCATTGACTTCTACTTGTTTCTCATGTTCCCTAGAAGGTACCTCTTTTGATTAAATGATTCAGTCATTATCTTCTTTGCAACTCCTAATTTATGCCTTCAAACTTCCCAAAGTGTTTGCTATGTCCAGAGAATATCCCTCATCGTGTTGCTCATTTGACCTATAGGGAGAATATCATGAGTTGTAATCTACCATATTGTTATTCATATTTGATCTTCTCTTCTGGTAAGGTATACCATGTCAGCTAAACAAAATCATAAATAAACTGACATACCTCAGTGTAATTCAGGGGAGGATATCTCATCTGGAAGGCCAACCAGATTAGCGCATTACATATATAAACATAATCATATCAACATTTAATCATCATTTCAACCAATATCTAGTCATCAATGCATGACCATACCAACCACATACCATTACCTCATGCACAAAAATTATCACCATGTCAATGTATTCATAACAACACATAAACACTGACATGCATGACCAATGCATAAACGGTATACACTCATGACAACCATGCCCAACAACAACACCGTCAACTTTCACATGGCGAAAAAATTTCAACCATGACCAAAACTATGCATACAACAAGCACATAGACCACAAGCTTGAATAACGCATATGCAACCGATATGTATGCATGCCCAATGCATGTCACCCATCCAAACCAAGGGGTGAACCATGTGTTGAAAATGGCAACAAAAAATGCTAAAATTAGAAGTGCTAAAAATAGCACTGCTATAAATAGCAGTTTGGGTACCAGTGTTGGATTGAGCAACAGGGAATGAAAAATGGAAGTGCTAAAAATAGCATTGCTATTTTTAGCAGTTCGGGATGGATTCCTATTTTAGTCAATCCCTAAACTAAAATAGTGAAGTAAAATTCGAATTTTAACTTAACAGCTATTTGAAAATAAATTAATTAATTCACCATGAGTTAATTAGCTGTGAAAAATCAAACATGAAGTCTATGTGAGGACATGCAATAGTTTCTCCATTAATTGAGGAATTTATCCATCAGCTAAAGAGATAAGGATGAGTTCTAATTTGAGTTGTACTTAGTTGGCTCAGTTAACTGAGTCAAGTCCAGTTAGATTGATTTAAATGGTTTGTTTAAATTAATGTGAGTTTAGTTAGTTAACGCATGCTTGCATATAACTACTGCACTTCATATAACTAAATATTCTCTCATGAATAATTCATGCATGTCAGTTCAAACAGAGACCCAGTTGAGGTAAGAGGAGGGACAGTTTACTATCAGTTGGATGGATTTTTCTATAAAGGAAACTCATCCATGGAGAATGATTTATCTCCTTCAGGATTACGCAGCTAGATCAAAGGTTAGTGAGTGTGTGAAGAGGCCAATTCACACAAGTGGCTGCACTGGACCCCAAGGAAAATTGCGCAAAGAAATAGGAGGCTTGGAGAGCAGAGGAGAAGGTTTGAGAGAGGCCTTTGACTATCTATGAGCAATAAAGGGATTGCAGAGAGAACAGGATAGCTTGTGAGTTGATTCTTTTTGTAATCTGGACTATATTTCCACTTGTATGATAATAGAGAGTTGGGGTTTTAGACTGAGGCTTTCCTCGGGTTATTTCTTTTGTGTTATGTGTGATTGCTTCTCATTCTCAGTTATATGTGTTCTCATTGATCGTGCTCAAATTGATTAAGCTTCCGCAAAGTGTTGTAGAAATAGATATTGTATTGTGTTTTAGTATATTGCATAATCTGTTGATCTACAGTGGGAAATTCTACATGGTATCAGATCAAAGGTGATCAAGGCGAAGAACAATATACAAGAAGGAGAATGAGAAGTTTGATTCCTGAAGATAGAAATCGAATTCTTATCACATCTCAATTTCACCTATGGTGTTCAGTGGTTCAAGACTCGAGTATTCCCTTGATGGCAACTCGAATTATATAGCCTGGAAGGATCGCATGGAAGTAGTATTGAGAATAACGGACTAAAGGACTTCATTGATCAAGAAGTCCCCAAGCCGACTGATGCTACTCAATTGGTGGAATAAAGAAATGTGTGGCTAGAGCAAGGAGAATCCTCCTGGAGGGAGTTCGAGACCACATTGTCTCGAGTCTCCATGGGAAGGAGACACCGTTTTCAATGTGGAAAACATTGAAAGATCTATATCAAAATAGCAGCGATCAAAGAAAGTTGGCGTTGAAGGACAACCTTCAGAAGATCAAGTGTGAAAAGGGTGACACAATCTTTACATATCTGAACAAGCACACCACATGTAGGGATGATCTTGGAAGTGTAGGGATCACGACAGCTAACGATGACATGGTGAGTCTTGCACTCCTCGGTCTTCATAAGAGCTAGCATAGCTACCAGGACTCGGTTAATGGAAGAGAGAAACTACCATATTGGGAAAGACTTTGGTTGAATCTGATGTAGGAGGAGATAAGAAGAAGCACCAGAGATGGTTCTTCATCCATGGAGGATGAAGAAAACAAGGCCTTAGCAATTAAGGCAAAGAAGGGGAAGAAGAAAGATTCTCTTTCCCAATCCAATTCTTCTCAAGGTGAGAAGAAGTTTGACAAATAGAAAGTGCAATGCCTTCGTTTTCATGAGGTGGGCCATTTTGCTACAAATTATCCACAGAGGAAATCCAAGAAGAGATCCATGGAAGGATCAGAAGGTGAGGCACTGGCCTCACAGTTCGAGTTGGATTTCACACTGTTCACATGCATGGTTTCATCCATTGTGGAAAGTGGTTGGTTTCTTCGCAGTGGAGCTTCTTTCCACATGACCAACGATAAGAGTTTGTTTAGTACTATGGAGGAGAAAGATCTCCAAATACTCATAGCGATGGGTAATGATGAAAAGTATAGTGTCTAAGGTGTAGGCACAGTTATTTTTCAGAGGGAGCATGGAGATCGCATTACCTTGACCGATGTCAAGTATGTAGAGGACTGAAGAGAAATTTGGTGTCGATCACGATGCTAAAAGACAGACGGTATGATGTAGTATTCAGTAAAGGAAAGGTTTTCCTTAGACATATCATCACTAGATAGGTGAAGCAGATCGGTTCATGGGTTAAGAACCTGTATTCTCTTGAGGTTCAAGATGCATGTAAAGCCTTGAGGAGCAATGCAGCTAATGGAGACTTGGTGGTTGAGAGGGAGAGTACATTACCTCTCAACATGCAACACCAGAAGAAGTCTCAGACAATTGTGGAGGAGACACGATTGGTAAAGCATCTTCAGGAGGTTGTGGAGCAGCCACAACTAGATAAGTTGAGAGGAGATCGAGTAGAGACATCTACTCATGCAGAGACCTCCAGTAGGGGGAATTTTGAGCTAGGTGGGCAGAGAGATCACATGCATCCATACCTCTAGGTCAGAGGTGGGGCGATGTGGAGTGATCGTCCCAAGAAGGCTGTAATAGGGGCAGGATCCTTGAGGTACCCAACCTCTTTGATTCGACTTTGCTACAGGAGCCCCAATGAGGAGTAGCAAGACTGGCTGAGTGGGTAGAGATAGATGTGGATGGAGCAGCAAAGAGAGCTATAGTGCAGGAGTCTGAGGACTGTGTAGAGCTAGCAGGTTGCAATAATGCAAGAGGCACAGGAGTGTTGCACCAGTGCAAGATGGCATAGAGAGGTGTGCAACGGTGCGAGATGCATGGAGTGTTGCAGCAGCTTAGAGGTCAGAGAGGGAGCACTTGTCAGCAGCAGGTAGAGCTTCAGAATTAGAGTATGTTTCTAGCCCAACAGAGAGATCAGTGGGGAGTTTTGTTTGTTTCTAGAGTTGTTGGAGAACCCACACTTGGTAGAAGTGTTGCATGCAGAACATTCCAAAGGTACAGGATCGAGTTCGAGTTGAATGCCTTTCTTGTTGAGAGGGAGTGTTGAAAATAGCAACAAGAAATGCTAAAAATAGAAGTGCTAAAAAAGCATTGTTATAAATAGCAGTTTGGGTACCAGTGCTAATTTGAGCAACGCGAAATGAAAAATGGAATTGCTAAAAATAGCATTGCTATTTTTAGCAATTCGGGATGGATTCCTATTTTAGTTAATCCCTAAACTAAAACAGTGAAGTAAAATTTGAATTTGAACTTAATAGTTGTTTGAAAATAAATTAATTAATTCACCATGAGTTAATTAGTTGTGAAAAAACAAACATGAAGCCTATGTGAGGACATGCAACAGTTTCTCCAATTGAGGAATCTATCCATCAGTTAAAGAGATAAGGATGAGTTATAATTTGAGTTGTAATTGGTTGGCTTAATTAACTGAGTCAAGTCTAGTTAGATTGATTTAAACAATTTGTTTAAATTAATGTGAGTTCAGTCAAATAGTGCATGCTTGCATATAACTACTACACTTCAGATAATTGAATATTCTCTCATGAATAACTCATGCATGTCAGTTCAGATAGAGACCCAGTTGAGATCAAAGGAGGGACAGTGTACTACCAATTGGATGGATTTTTCCTATAAAGGAAACTCATCCATGGAGAAGGATTTAGCTCCTTCAGGATTGCACAGTTAGATCAGAGGTTAGTGAGTGTGTGAAGAGGACAATTCACACAAGTGGCTGCACTAGACCCCAAGGAAAATTGCACAAAGAAATAGGAGGCTTGGATTGCAGAGGAGAAGGTTTGAGTTATAATTTGAGTTGTAATTGGTTGGCTTAATTAACTGAGTCAAGTCTAGTTAGATTGATTTAAACAATTTGTTTAAATTAATGTGAGTTCAGTCAAATAGTGCATGCTTGCATATAACTACTACACTTCAGATAATTGAATATTCTCTCATGAATAACTCATGCATGTCAGTTCAGATAGAGAACCAGTTGAGATCAGAGGAGGGACAGTGTACTACCAATTGGATGGATTTTTCCTATAAAGGAAACTCATCCATGGAGAAGGATTTAGCTCCTTCAGGATTGCACAGTTAGATCAGAGGTTAGTGAGTGTGTGAAGAGGACAATTCACACAAGTGGCTGCACTAGACCCCAAGGAAAATTGCACAAAGAAATAGGAGGCTTGGATTGCAGAGGAGAAGGTTTGAGAGAGACCTTTGACTCTCTATGAGCAGCAGAGGGATTGCAGAGAGAACAAGATAGCTTGTGAGCTGATTCTTTTTGTAATCCAGACTATATTTCCACTTGTATGATAATACAAAGTTGGGGTTTTAGGCTGAGGCTTTGCCCGAGTTATTTCTTCTGTGTTATGTGTGATTGCTTCTCATTCTCAGTTATATGTGTTCTCATTGATCGTCCTCAAATTGATTAAGCTTCCGCAAAGTGTTGTAGTAGATCTTGTATTGTGTTTTAGTATATTGCATAATTTGTTGATCTACAGTGGGAAATTCTACGCCATGCTCTAATACCACTCTGTAACCATCTTCCTCCCACATTTACCCAAGTTAACTAGTCCGCTAGGGTAAACATGTGACAATAGGCTACTATGATGTGATTCAACTCCCCATGTACAGTTAAAGATGTGGAACCGACAAAACAAAACCATTTTGACCATCCACACATGCTAAAGAACCTTTAGGAGCCAACCAACCCTTCCAGGCGACCAACCCCTGAGACAACATGACATTTCACTAATCTGGACCCCCAGCCACTCCCATTATAAGACATGCATGCAATTGAGGCCTTCTAGTTTCTCCCATAGTAAGGCATGCTAGCAACTGTGGACTTTTTCAGCTAGTTCTGAGCTAGCGACCCCAGATTGTGTGCCACTTTTTGAATGCCAAGACTCAGGCCACTGCCCAAAACTTCATGAAAGCTTCAAAAATGATAAATAACATTGAAGCAAAATTACTAATGAAAACATTTCATCAATGACTTGACTAGACCCCTACTATCCATGACAGACATTTTGTCAAACATATCACAAATATGTAATCTACAGGTCATAACAACAAATCTGGGCATGAAAGACTCGTACTTATCCAAAATTCATAACAAAGAATTGATACTTTATCACAATAGTTGAATTATCATCTATTAGGTCATATATTCATTGCTCATTCATTTTCTAATCAAAACATAATGAGATCCATACATCAAGATTATCATAAATCATCATCATAACCAACATATATTCAACAGAAATAACAAAGATATAACAGCCATAAAAACCACATATGAACATGTATATTTTTGATTCAGACATCGGAGATTCCACAGTAATAAGATTTTTCTGCCAACGTTTCGAATCCCAACTGGGATCCATCATCAGGGCAACTTGAAGCTTGAAACGTTGGCAGAAAAATCTTATTACTGTGGAATCTCCGATGTCTGAATCAAAAATATTACACCACAGAGGTCTCAAATCCAGAACATGTATATTTACCCATCAATACAAAAGGAAAGAAACTCTTATTAACATATGCAAAATGTAACCATGTCTTGTACTTCCCAAACCGTTACAGGGCTTCCAGAGCGTTTGTCCAACCAAGGCTTCCAAGAACCAGTAACTCAGTCCACAACCATAAGGAACATGAGAACCAACCAGAAAACAAAAGGAAGGACACCCACAACACCATGGTTATCTAGGAAATGGAAAGGCTAGGCAAATCCATCGTCAATCCAGGCAATCCTCCATGCCAATGATAGATCATAACCAAGAAACCACATGCATGTATCATGCATGCCCAAAATAGCAAGGAACCACATGCATGTATCATGCATGCCCAAAATAGCAAGGAAATAATACATGCAACTCAGTACCTGCAAGCAAAACTTGTTGTAGTTGTTGATCCCGATGGCGTCTTGGGCTTTCCTAATCTTCCTTTTCCTTCTTGATCCAAACCCCGGGTATGCCACACTACTCCAAGAGTACTCCAAGAAAACTCTAAGTGTCCAAGATTATGAGAGAGAGTAGAATAGAGAGCTCCAAGCTAAAACTAACAAAAGTCTGTCAACTGATCCTCATAAGACATTTTATTAATAAGGCCTCTACTTATAGTTGAATTATCATCTATTAGGTCATATAGTCATTTCTCATTCATTTTCTAATCAAAACATAATGAGATCCATACATTAATATTGTCATAAATCATCGTCATAACAAACATATATTCAACAGAAATAACAAAGATATAACATCCATAAACACCACATATGAAGATGTATATTTACCCATCAATACGAGAGGCAAGAAACTCTTATTAACATATGCAAAATGTAACTAGGTCTGGTACTTCCCAAGTTGTTACAGGGCTTCCATAGCGTTTGTCCAACCAAAGCTTCCAAGAACTAGTAACTCGGCCCACAACCATAAGGAACATGAGAACCAACCAGAAAACAAAAGGAAGGACACCCACAACACAATGGTTATCTAGGAAATGGAAAGGCTAAGAAAATCCATCGTCAATCCAAGTAATCCTCCATGCCAATGATATATCATAACCAAGAAACCGCATGCATGTAACATGCATGCCCAAACTAGCAAGGAAATAATACATGCAACTCGGTACCTGCAAGCAAAACCTATTGTAGTTGTTGATCCCAATGTCCTCTTGGGCTTTCCTACTCTTTCGTTTCCTTCTTGCTCCAAACCCTAGGTATGCCACACTGCTCCAAGAGTGCTCCAAGAAAACTCTAAGTGCCCAAGATTATGAGAGAGAGTAGAAAAGAGAACTCCAAGCTAAAACTAACAAAAGTATGTCAATTGATCCTCATAATACCTTTTATTAATGAGGCATCTACTTTCTTCAATTTTTCATTATTTTCCTTCATTTTCCTCCTCACATGCAACATGTGACCTTACCGCCCTTTTCTCCTAATTTCCATTATTTTCATAAATAAAATGTCAATTAATGCCACTTTTCCTTTCCAAAGTCTTTATCAATTTCCATAGCCATTAATTAATCACAAGTGATCCCCATCACTATGTTTTTGCCCAACATTCAGCTTGGAATACGTGTCCCGTGGCCATGGTTATTAATTTTTCTTTTATTAACTTTATTACACAGATTTTTTACCAAGGTTGTGTTGTGGCCACCAACAACCCCCCTTCTTATTTAGTGTTATTACTAATACTAAAGCAGTTGGGACCCTTAGTCAAAAAATTTAAAAAATGAATTAGTGCTTGTATTTCCTTTTTAATAAAACTTACCATCATAAACATAGGAAAATACCTTTGAAAAATCTAAAAAGCTTTAAGTTTCATGATGAGGAAAGATAAAATCACTCCTTAAGAAATATCGCATCGTGAAAAGGATAACAGGATGACTTCTTACAAGCCAAACTCTAAGATTGCGAGATTGCGATGCGAGATTACATATTAAAAAAAACAAATATCGCATCACATGTTTTAAAACGCACTTACGCTAAAAAACCGCAAAAAGCATCGATATGCGATGACGCATATCGCAAAATCGCACCTCGCAAGAAATACATTAACACAAAATGGTCACATACTACGATTATGCGATATTGCGACCATGCGATATTGCGATACCGCGATATTGCGATAAAGCGGCAAAACGATCTTACGAAAGAATAAAACTGCGATATTGCGATCTCGCGATAAGGCGATGCAGCGATCTGCGATATTGCAAAGCAAATCGCAAAATCCCTCCATCGCAAAATATTTTGGCTCACTATTTGAGAAAACTTTTTTCATAAAACGAGACTTGGTTATGCACTTTAATGCTAATTAATGAGTTAGTTGCCAGTGGTTAATGAAATATGGTTTTGTGTTTATTAAGAAGACAGTTCATGTAAGGTGATATACTTTTACATGTCTTCGGCATTTAAAGCTTTCCCTTCACTGTTCCTTCTCATTACTCTCACCTCACTTGTAAACTGCAGGAACGAAGAATAAAGAACTATACAAAGCAGTATACATGAAACTATGAGGAAGAAAGGCAAGGCTCCAATGTCTGAAGATAAAGAGATGGCGCTCTTATACACAGAGGCTGCATGCAATGGAGACGCGGGTATTACCACTTGGGAAAGAATGTATAATCTACTTGAGGAAGAGAATCCCAAGGTAATGGAGTTTACGGATACTACAAGTTCACAGGTTTCCCCACTAAATTCCAAGAAACCCAAAAATTCCCCCTACACAGATATGGTGAAATGGGTATTGGACAGCGCTGACATCAAAAACAGACAGTTTAGGACTCAGGGTCAAGAACTTAAGGAATCATTATTTTCACAAAAATGTGAGCTTTACAGCCACTAAAATAAAACACGCAAGAGGCGAAAATCGCACCAAGGAAGCCTGGATCAAGAAACGGAGCAGTTTCTGATGCGCTAATCACGCATCGCTGGGTAAAACTTCTCGAAATGGAAAGCTTCTAATTGCTCAGCTACCTGTATGCTCTAGAAATTCGGAAAGAGTACATTAAAGATAAAAAGGTAAATCTTGAATCCGAAAATCAGTGGTAATGGTCAGAAATATCCTCAAAGTAGTATGTGTATGAATATAGCACTTGCAAGCAAGCTCAAGAAAAGGCAGAATTAATCAAAGGATTAACTAAGTCGAATTGAGATTCTTACTGGACATATTTAGTAAAACTACATAGCCAGTATATGACTCTCAAAAGCCTCATCAATTCCGCCAAAAAGATGGCACCAGCTCTTGCTGATTCCGTTTTTGCAGCACAGTTAAAAGGCTGAAGTTGGCTAACCGACTCTTCTCAAACAAATGTTGAATGCTTGCGATGTTAAGGAGCAGATACAGAAATAGTTAGACGTTATTTTTAGATTTAATTTTAGAAATAGTTTTGCTTTATTTTTGCCTAAAGAAAGGACGGTCATTTAAACCGTATCCTATATTTTTGTAATAAGTTATTTTTAGATGTAGTTAGTAGTATTTAAACCGTTCTCATGCATTTAGAGAATGGTCCAAAAATTTATCAAAACCTTGTCCTCAGAACATGCACTTTTGCACCCTCTGAGGAGGTTTTGATGAATGAATGGAACAGGATTTATTGATTTTTGCATTTGATATCTGCTACTGATGTTGCACTTCTGTACTCTTAGTGGATGTTGGATTAAGAAGAGATAAATCGTTATCGCTTGAAGATCATGAGTAGAACTAGTTATAAATGGTACTTCTATCTCTTAACTGTTTCTATCTTTTGTGTTAAAGTGATATTCAAGTTCAGTTGTTTATATATTAATGCATGAATGCCTGAGTTATCATTTGGCACTTTTGTATGGTGATAGCTATTTATTTATGCTTAATGTATGAGTAGCTTACTGTGCGATATGTTTTTCGCAACTGTTTCGTCTAACTTTTTATGCGAAGTGGTTTATCTATATTGAATTCTTTTCTTATAATAGTTGAATAATCTTTATTACCGATGTTATTTGAAATCATTTTAGATCACATAGCAGAAAGATTACACCCCGGGTTAGTATAGACTTAAATATTTATGTTTATTAGAATACAATTGCATGTCATTAGATTAAAGTTAGAATTAGAGCATCTTAATTAGGAATTGTTAGATCAAAAATATCAAACTACACACACACACTCATAAATTGGGAAATTGGTCTCATATCCCCAATCGGACCCACCATACGAACGGAAAAGGAACTGCCAACCAAGGTCCGGACCGGGTGAGTATCCCCCTTGTTGTAGACCCGATTTTTGGGGCTTCAACAGGTTGTTATAGAGAAGATAAGAATTTCTCGCAATCCCGAAATATATGGTGTATGTATTAATTTATGTCTTAGTTGCAGTCATAAGAACTATATTTTCCTCGTCTAATCTTTGGAGTTCTAATAGTGGATGCAAAGAACCACAAGTGGTACATGAAAATAGAATCATATTAACGAACAACAATCTTTATAAGGAATGTAAGAGTACAAATCTAGTACAACCGGAATGAGCTAGAGCATTGATCTTAGAAACTCAAGAGGAAATGAATTCCAAAGGTTTACAAACCTGTCATGCCAAATCAACACTTGCCATAATAGTTGCATTACTTTATTTCTATATAGCTTTCTAGTCTCCAATCTTTTGAGCTTCTGATATTTGTAAAAACAATCTTCTTTTTTTTTGTAAGCTAGGGTGGTACCTTCCTTTTCTACTTAAAAAGCAAGTTGGTCCAGATACATCAGTCTGGTGGCCTCAACTTGCCCACAAGGGAAACCAAGTTTGTTGGCCACCTAAGTTTGTTATAAGCCATCCAATAACAGAATTTAATAAGTCTTTCTATCCAAGCTACATGAACAGCACATCCAAAAACACTTAACATACTACAAGCTAACATACAAACGTTTAAAAAGGAAGCTAGCCGCAAAATAATCAGGCAAGAAAATTGTAAAGGACTAATCCTTCCGGTCTTCTTCATCAAAATCTACATTAACAGGGTGTTGATGTCGATTATTTGGTGCGTGTGACAATTTCTTCAGCTGTTGCTGGATTTCATCCAGCTTGTTGTCTTGCATTATCATGATGATTTGCAAGTTTTTCATTTCCTTTTTAATATTAGGCATTCCTTGAGCTATTGTTGCCACTTCTCCTGCCACATGTTCCAGAGCCTTGGCTAGTAACCGCTTTAAAACCCAGTATACGTGCAGAGCTTACCAATATAGTGTCATTCAGCCTCTAGTATGCCCTAGGTCGGGGATAAGATCTCCCCATTCCTCCATCTCAGGTTCTGATTCCTCTTCCATTATATTGTCTTCCATATCTTGAATTAGTTGCCTAATATCCACGTCCGTCCCTTTTCTAGAGGCTCGAGCTGCTTCCTGGACTGCCATCCTCATGGTTTTCCTTCCTTTCCTCTGACCTGTTGGCACCGAGGTTGACAGCACGTTTTGGCACAACTTGCTCTGTCACCCTCTGCCTCTGTGTCCCCTTCCTCTGCCCAGACAAGCCATTTTCCCATTTATCGCCTCCAACTTGCAGTTGTCAACAGAAAAGGTTAGCTTTCGGGAGCTATAATCTTCCCATCAGTCAGCATTTCATTGTCATTTAACATTTCAGCCCCACTCCGACCACTCTCGTTGTTCTATAGCATCAGAGGACAAAGGAAAGTGGCCAAGCTCTCTGTCATGCTTCCCTCTGCGTGGATAGGGTTCTTGGAATACTTGAGCTGACCCTCTGCCCCACTACTACAATTCCCCGCCATACCTATGCTCTGATCCTCTATCTTCCTCACCATGCAACCCTTTGACCCGTTCAACCTCAACCCTTCCCCTGCAAATCCCATCTTAACACTCTCTACCGCCTTTCTATGCAGGGCCGTGTAAGAAGCAAACCTGCTCATGCATTGCCCCTCCCCAGCAATTCTCGTCGTTCCCCCCCCCCCACCAAACTAAACAGGCTAGAGTGTAATGCAGGAGGAGAGTCAAAGGGGACATACCAGTAATCACACTCGCCCGCTGAAGATTCCTGCTCCTGCGCTCCACCGTGCTCCTTCTCCCTTTGCTGCATATTAAGATTTTCTCCCACCCTTACCACCCTCATGTATCCCAACCCATCTGGCTGATGTCCCATCCCACTACCGCCGCCACTTCTTACCTCCTCTCTCCCTCCACTTCTTCCACTACGTTGCCTTGAAATCCCCGCAGGCATGTAGGACGCCACCCTAACTATTTGCTCTCTGGTGAGGACAGGAGGTGGCTGTCCTAGCCTACCTCTCTTGCGCTGTCCAATTTTTCATACATTCCCTCTTTATCACCCCGATCAGGGGGTAAAAACAATCTATTTTATTTGACCCTAATTCGGGTTATATTTTCATTATCAAATCCCCCTTATTTTTTTGGATCCATAATTTTTTATTTCTAATTTCTTTTTTCAGTATGTGGTATGTCTCTATTATATTATTGTGGGAACAGTTATGGACCTTCCTGCTTTTTTGATAGCTTATTGTAGTTATTAGCTGCCTCAAACATTTCAGTTAGTTGGTCCGTTGGATCTTTATGAACTCCTTCGTGGTATAGATGCTATAATTTTGTAAAAGAAATATATAAGGGATAATGGTAAACTGTTATGTGGTCCTAAAAGATAAACACATAATAATGGAAGACACATGTTAAGATAAATGTTAGCAGACACTCTAAATGTTATTTTGTTTATGGACTTGAAAATTGAGAAGACGTGGTAAGAAGAATGGAAAATGATAGACATTTTAAAACTATACTAGGGACTTGGCACCTTAATTTTCTACCCTTGAAGTGATGACACTCTTAATCATATGCCCACGAGGAGGGAGATACCATTTGACTAATGAATGTTATATTTGATTTTAAAAGACAAGGAATAAGGGAGGGAGGCCAGAGGTAGAGGTGAGAAAAATTAGGCCGGGAAGGAATGGTTAAATACAGTTTGCAACATAAATAGTAAATGAAGATGGACCGAGAGTTATGATGCAACATGCCATTTCAAAAATACATATTTTATTGTTTTTATGCATCCCACAAAATTCTCTCGGAAACACAGGAACAAAAGTAATTCAAGAAAAGGCATGCAACATAAATTTTCACTAAGTTTCATCGGTGATATTGTGCACTGTACATTTACATTATGGAGCTATTTTGAGTAATAGTATACAATTTACATAGAATCAACACTCTTTCACATAAGCAAAAATAATTTTAAGCTGATATATGCAGGTATCAGCGATCCAATGGTCTTCATCCCTAGAACCAAGGTTTTCCTGGTCTAAAGGTATAAAAGGTTTTATTGTGATGTCTACAATTGCAAGATATCTTATCATGATTAAATAATAAAATCATTTTAATACAACGATATAATAATCAAATAATTTTAACACAATGACATATCCCTACCAATAGATTTTTTTCACATCAATGCTCACCTTTCCTTTTTCCTTTAGGATCTTCGTGATGATGAACTCTGAGATGATGAATTTTAATGAAACAAATCCAAGAGATGAGCTTCTAGGTCTTCAATCACGTATTTAATATATATTTAGGAGTGGCTCCAACTTTCTAAACACTCTTTCAATCTCGCAGGGAGGACTTATAGGCTAATATCATCTTCTCTGTGACTGAAATTCTAAGCTCCTCACGAAGTTGCAAATCCAAATCCGACACAATCCAAGCTAAATATTTATTGAGCACCTCTTCAATTGCACAATTGAAACCTTTTAATGGGTCCTACAAGGCCCGCTGTGACAATCCACTTTCCCCCACCCACATGAATTCCATAATCCCTCAAATAATTAAGGGCCTTGATCTATGTTTCCACTCGTAATTTTCCATGCATTGCCTCACCTCGCCTGGATTATTCCTCAACCAGCTATACCCTAACAATCCCAAAATATTTAAACCCTTGACCTTATTGTCAATCTAATTAAGATTTTTCATCAAAAAAAGGTTTGACGGGGCAACATCCCTGTAGAGGTTAGATTTTAGACCTAAATTACACTATAAATTGATGATAATCTATCCCACTCTTGCGAAAAGAGTAGAATGTCGGGTGCCCTATTCATCATCTTTCCCATCTCTGGGTGCATTTGTTGTGATGTTCATGAGAGTTTCCTTGAAAAAAAAAAAATTGATAATTCATGACATACCTCGTAAATGGATGAATCATGCCTCTGGGGACCAAGGTTTTTGAATTCTCTGCCTAGATTGCATTTTTGAATATCGTCATTGTTTCCTTTAGTGTAATTATTATTATTTTAAGAATTTTTTTTTTTTTTTTAATTTAGTTTATATATATATGTATATATATAATATATATATATATATATATATTATATATATATACTACTATTAATTTATTTAAAAGTATGAACTATGGGGAATCAAAGAGATGGAAGGGAGTTTAAAATTTTAGGAAATTAGTCAAAGATTAATTAATTAATATGTTTTTTGGGCTAATAAAAATTATATTTCTTTATTAATACATCTTGAGTGGGCCTAACGGTTAAGAGCATGTGTTTCCTTCTAAGAGGTCACAAGTTCAAAACCAAAGGGGGTAGAGTATGTATGCCTTCATAAACTTAATAATAAAATCATTGCACGGAGGTTATTCCCTTGTCCCACAAACAACGGGGTCTCATACAGCAATGTGGCATTTGGCTTGGTCGTGACCATAAAATTGGATAATAATTAAAAAGTTTAGACTTCTGTGATCCATAATCTTGTTAAGAGAATAATTTCTCTTAACAAGATTATGGATAATAATTATTATTATTAATTTTAAAATTTATTATTATTATTATGCAACATATCCCCAAAAAAATTGTTTTAGCACTTACATTACTATACTTAATGTCTCACTTAGTATATTTGTTTTTATTCGCAAGCATATGACACCATGCATCAAAATTTTAAATAATTTACAATTTAAAGCCTCAAAGTCCATATCATAGTATATTGGGATGAGAATTATATGTGATATCTTTATTAATATAGTTGTATAGACATTATGATGATAATATATTGACCATGCTTATAACCTGACTTAGCACATGAATAACAAAGGTTGTAATTTCAATTCATTTGATAATGGTTGGAGTCTCTTGGTGAACCTATGCATCTACCCTAAGTGGGAAATGTCGAGTTCTCCCAAACCTTCTCGATATTATAGTTGTCTGGTACTCACCTTGGTAGTGATGATATTCCTTATCGATGAAACCCATGGATTAGGGATATATTGACTATCCAAAGTTGCGAGGGACAGTTAGAGGGTAACCACCTCCCACCTTAGTGCCACAAGAAGGTCATTCACTCTATATGTTGTTGAGGTAGGCTCTACAACTTTTTCGGCGAGGTTTTTTCAACATCTCAAGACCTTGAGTCCTCTTACCTCACCAAATCATCGTAGATCAGCTAATTTCTTAATTCTATTATATAAAGCTTACCTTAACTAGGGTTTTGTGTCATTTTGGTAATTACCTTTGGGAACTGTATGATAGTTGGAGGGTTTTGGTGGAGTTGGGGTTCAATATTTGGCATTTTGAGCACTACCCATGTCTTCGCCTTGACTCTTAGTTCACTCGTTGACCTTACTAGAGGCGTCATCAATAATTTTTCTTCTCCCGGGTAAACCATGTTACAAGCTCATATTTGACTATCCTTCAAGTTGTACTTAGTAAATCTCTGTCTGTTTCTTGAAATTTCTAAGCAAGGGGTTTGCTTTAGGTGTTCTGACCTATCAAAGAACTACAAGTCTCTTTTCAATTAATCTTATTTACGATTGTTTCAATTATTCTTCTTACAGACCGGTTGAATTATAATCTAGTATCCTGATCATTGGGGTTTTCTTTTCCTTGCAGGTACTTTTTCAGGGGTAGCTTTGGACCTTTTTTTTACTTGAATCTAAGAGTTTCAACGGTTGTCAGTTTCCTATTCTGCTCACAATTCATTTCTCTCTTTTCCAGTTGCAAATGGTCTACACCCAACTCTATTGAGGTTTCTCCCTTTGAGGACCCATGTCATTCAATTAGTCTTAGCTTAGCGTTTGGAGTATGAGGGTTTAAGAATGTTAGAAACCTTGGCCTACTTGCATTTTCATCGGCAACAATTACTAATTTTTTTATGTATGATTGATATTTAAGAATTTGGCACCATGGGGTGTCTCCTATTGGGTGAAAGATTGTGAATTCGTATTTCCAATCACTTGTTGTATAATTTAAAGTGGCATACTTTGAAAAATTGTGATCTTACCCTTCCTATAACTACACATTTTGCATTATGATGATAATTTATTTTAATGTGAAAGGGATTCATGGTGTCTTGGATTGTAAGTTGACTAAAAGCTTTAATGGTGTTATTTATACTTTGTTGCACAATTGGTTACTTGTCGTTGTTACATAGATTAATACTAACTCATCAATGTTGATGTTTTTTTGTCGCAAGTCTTCTTTGTAGTTGGTTGAAAAAAAATGAGTTTCCTTCTTGGTTGTATCTATAGATACAACCAAGAAGGAAACTCAAATTTTTTCAGCCAACTACAAAGAAGACTTGTGATGAAAAACATCAATTACAGGGACTTGGAATTAGTTTGATTCATACATATTTTCTCTACAGAAATTATTTCTACAGAGTTCCTTTGTTATTCCATAATTATTTCCTAGTTAATACTACTATTTATTACTCATAATTTTCAGGTTCTAGTGCTCGTAATTTTTTATATAGAGTTAGAATCATGTAGAGTGGTGGGACTATTATGGGGTTGTTGGTTGCCCAACTTGGCCCAGGGACTAACCCGAACTCTTACATGGCTATAAATAGATTTCCCCATAATCATGTTCAGTGATGTAACAATATGCAGTGATTTGCTTGTAACCCTATGTATATAATGACATTGTAAATTATACGTCAATGTTTATACCTATTTTCATTCTGGGGAAATAGGCACTGCTCCAATGCTGTTGATTTTGTTGACTTGGCGTGGGAACTAACCTTAGTCCCCTGTTGAGTAAAACCAAAGTTATTGATTCTTTTACAAATATGCTCTATAAATCCAATCATCGGTCATTAAGGTTTTTATTTACTAGCACATAGACTTATTCATTTTGTAATCTAGTTCACACAAAACAACTCACACAGTTCTTCCAAAAAAATCAAAATTAAATAACAAGTGATTACCATCATGTTACAATAATCAACATAGAGAACACGTTAAGCAGTATGTATATGTTCCTCTTCTTCTTTGCTTATTTAATGAGCTACAAAGTCAAATGGAAGGGAATGCTCCTCCCAACCTATGAGACCAGTCACGTCACTGTGTCTCGCACCATCCAGCGTCACACCCAAGGTAGCTTTGGAATAGTGACCTCCATAAAATTTATCCAATGGATATTTTATCCCAACCAGACTTATCCTAGGATTAAAATATAATTGAGCCCACAAGCTTTAGTTAGATTCCACTAGCCAACTAGCTCAAGAATCCTAACATTGACAAGGTCCTGTCAAATATTTGCATACTTTTCTCTCCTCCAGGTTACCTAGGGTCCTAGCTACCCTATTCGCTTCCCAATTTTCCTTTTGATAAATTCCATTTCCAAGGATGATTTTGGGCAAGTAACCACCTTTCCCATAATTGTTCTAATTCACTAGGATGTTAGGTCCCTATACTACTAGTGTAACCCCTTATTGTTATTAGTACAACTCTCTTATTATATTGTTGTGCCCATGTAGTCCCCATATTGTTATTATTGTGCCCCATAGAATCCCACTATTTTTATTATTGTGTCCTTACATTATTATTGTTATGTCAGCTTTTATTATATTATGACCCCTTAGACTCCTATATATAGAAATAAGGTCTTATCATTTGTATCATCCAAGAATTGTTCATTTGTGTAATGTAAAGGAGGTTGCTCCCTTGAAGAAGCTTATTTCTAAGGCTTTGATCTATCTTTTCTATCTTTTTGTGAGCTGGTTTCATAACATTTGGTATCAGAACTTTGGATTCTAGGGTTTTGCTGCTCTAAACAGGCCATTGTGGCATTGTCGCTATAACTTTGTTTCTGTGACATTTCAGAAGTAAAAACAAAAACCCATTTCAAAATAAATCACGTTGAATCTTAGGTTCAAATTTTATATCTTGTCTCGCTATATTGTCGGAGATATGATCTGAGGAAGTTAGGGTTTTTGCAAGCTCCAGAATTTCATCTAAAACAGGTCTTTGTGGCATTTTCACTATAATTTTTTTCCTGCGATATTTAAGAAGCTATAAAAAAAGAAAACCCATTTGGAATGAAATTGTTCTAAAATTCGGATCTGAACTTCATAGCTTGTATCGCTATATTTGCGAAGATACCATCTAAGGAAGTTGGAGTTATTGCAAACTCCCGAATTACATTCCAAACAGGTGACCTGGGGAAAATTGTCATAACTTTTGTTTTGAGAATCAGATTGAAATTTTGTAAGAATTTATAGAAAGCAAACGGACTATAGTTGTTAGGGTACCATTTTTAGAACATAAGGGTGAAACAGTGACCTGGGGCACGTCGTACAAGTTAGCTCTACTGAACAAGTCTATAATCAGGTCACCATGGGAGATTTGGTATAACTCTTCTTTGTAGAATCCAATCTTGATCGGAGTTAGAAAGAGGATTCAAAGGGCTATTACAGACCAAAATTTCAGAACTTAAAGATCCGAAAGTACAGAGTTACATTCGTTTCAAGATTGAGCTCATAAAATCAAGAAAAAGCGAGATGAGGAAGTTTGATGGCAAGGATTCGGTAAATTGGATACTACAGATGGAGAAATATTTTGATCTACATGGTGTGCCACTATTACAAAAGGTACATATTGCATCTTCATATTTAGAACCAAATCAATTTTTATGGTATAAAGGGCTTTGTTCTCATAAACCACTTGTTATGTGATCAATTTTCACAGAGGAAATGATAGCACATTATGAGAAAACAAAGAGAAACACCTTCTTTAGCCAATTGATATATCTAAAGCAAAAGGGCTCAATGGTTAAGCACATTGAGGACTTTCAAAAATTGAATACAAGGGTAAATGATATTTCAGAGAAGCAAAAGATTGATGTCTTCATAGGTACTTTAAAGGATAACATTCAACATGAGATTCGTCTTTGGGAGCCTAATTCATTGGAGAAGGCATTCAGGTGGACAAGAAAAATTGAAAGAGAAATTATGGAAACAAGGAATCCCATCACTAATGACTATAATTATGGAAGTGTTTTTTCTCCTAGCCTTACAGAAACTACAATTTTTACACCACAACAATTGAAAGAAAAATGAGAAAAAGGGCTTTGTTACAATTGTGATAGGAAATGCACTAAAGGTCATGAGTGTGCTGAGAAGAAATTATTTTACATAGATTATGAAGAGGAGGAAGAAAAGGATCATGAAACATCAAAAGAACAGGATATACACCAGGAACCAACCCCAAAGAAAGAAGAAATGAATCCAACCATATCTAGTAAAGCATTGGCAAGAATTACGACTCCTCAAACTCTCAAAATAGAAGAACATATCAAGAAGAAAAATGTGCAAGAAGTGAAAGATCACATCGAGAAAGAATAAATGAACCCAACCATATCATGTAATGCATTGGCCGGAATTACCACTCCTCAAACTATTAATATTGAAGGACATATCAAGAAGAAAAATGTTCCAGAAGTGAAAGATCACATTAAGCATCAAGAAATAAATCCGACCATATCTTGTAATGCACTGGAAGAAATTACCACTCCTCAAACTATCAAAATAGAATGACATATCAAGAAGAAAAATGTTGAAGAAGTGAAATATCACATCGAGCATCAAGAAATGAATCCAACCATATCTTGTAATGCATTGGAAGAAATTACAACTCCTCAAACTCTCAAGATAGAAGGACATATTAAGAAGAAAAAGATTCAAGTAGTGAAAGATCACATCGAGCATCAACAACAAGTTCTCCAACTTTTAAAGAATAAATCCACTTTGGTGCAGAACCAAATGAAGCAACACGCAGATCAACATCGCAATGAAAGAATTTTTGATGTAGGCGATTAGGTATTTTTATGGTTACATCCATACAAACAAATGTCCCTCAAGAAAGCTATTTATGAGAAGGAAACGTTGGCAAGACTACACACACTTAAAAAATGGCGACCTTACCTAATGGGAAGACACTTTAATGTAAAAATGGATCATGATAGTCTTAAATACTTTTTAGAACAAAGATTGCCTTTAGAAACAGAAAAAATGGGTCACAAATATGTTGGGTTATGACTTTGAAATCATCTACAAAAAAGGGAAGTAAAATGTTGTTGCAAATGCACTCTTAAGAAAGGATGAGGATGTGAAAGCATTGTTTTGTGATATTTCTATCATCCAACCATATTAGATAAATGAAGCAAGGATGAATGGCAGAAGAACGAAGAAGTATGGCCACTAGGAAAAATCATATTGGAACCTGGAGCAGTCACATAAACAACAACCTGTCAGCTACGAAATCAATCAATTTCAGAGTATCTCATCAAGTGGAAGAACTTGCCCACTGAAAATTCCACATGGGAGGACAAGAATTTTATGACAGAAGCATCAAGAACTACTCAAGCATTGAGGACAACACTTTTTGAAGGAGAGGGGCATGTTAGGTCCCTATACTACTAATGTAACCCCTTATTGTTATTAGTACAACCCCCTTATTATATTGTTGTGCCCATGTAGCCCCCATATTGTTATTGTTGTGCCCCATAGAAGCCCACTATTTTTATTATTTGTGCCCTTACATTATTATTGTTATGTCGGCTCTTATTATATTATGACCCCTTAGACTCCTATATATAGAAAGAAGGTCTTATCATTTGTATCATCCAAGAATTGTTCATTTCTGTAATGTAAAGGAGGTTTTCCCCTTAAAGAGACTTATTTCTAAGGCGTTGATCTATCTTTTCTATCTTTTTGTGAGCTAGTTTCATAACATGGGATATGAGCTCTCTATGCATAACCTTCCAATGTGACTTTATTAATTAGCTGCATATAACACTTATATTTTTATTAAGCTAAATCAACAAACATATATATATATACATATTTGACCCACATGGCCCACAATCCAAGAGTTATTTTTCTTACCAACGGTAAATAAATATTTAAAGGTTTTAACCAAGGGATATTACATATCCTCCCCCTTGAACAAAACACCATCCCTATGTTTTCTGAGTCCTTATAATAGGTTGGGATAAGCTTCTTTCATAAATTTTTCATCCTTCCAAGTAGACTCTTATGGGCTAAAGTCCACTGCACTTTAACCTGGGTGATAACTCACTTCCGTGACATTACTTCTCTTTGATCTAGTATACGTATGGTTTCGACCAATACTTCCTTATCTGGTTTGTCCCACATTCACAATTAAATCTTCCTTAGCTAACAATTATTAGAGGATGTTCACATAAATTTAATTTATCTATCACTTGCATGTATATCCTATCAGTTAATAATGTGTCTAATATCATAAATATACATTTTCAACAATGAAACATTAAACACATTATGGACATGTATGTGGCTCGGTAAGTCTAACTAATAATCCTTAGGCCCAATTTGAGCAAGGATCTGAAAAGGACCACAAAATAAAGAATCTAGTTTTGCACAACCTCCCCACTTAAGGTGCTCTTTTTGGGTTTGGCCTACACATAAACATAATCCCCTACTTGAAACTCTCGATAACTTCACTTTTTATCTGCATAAATGTTTTGTCTATCTTGTACAACTTTCATGTTCATTTTCACCTTTCTCACAATATTTTCCATTTCTTTCAGTACAACAGGTCCCAACATTAATTTATCTTTTGGACCACTCCAAGTAATAGGTGCTTTTCATCTACATCCATATAATACCTCAAATGGACTCATCTTTAGAGAAGCATGGTAGCTATTATTGTAAGTGAACTCTACCTAATGAAGGTAGTCTTCCTATTTAGTTGGGTGTTGCATCGCATACACCCTTAGAATGTCTTCAAGTACCTAGTTCACTCATTCAGTATGTCCATCCGTTTAAGAATGATAAGAAATATTGAACTGGATCTATGTACCTAATCCAGTAAAGAGAGATTTCCAAAAGGAAGATGTGAATTTTACTTCCCTGTCAGATATTACCACTTTAGGCACACCGTGCAATCTAAAAACTTCTCTCATGAAAATATCAGCGATTTGAATTGTTTTATAAGTAGATTTCACTAGTATAAAATGTACAGAATTACTTAATTTACCTAATACCACTATTATAGAATCAGTCTACCTCTTAGATTTAAGTACTTACATTCAGGAATGGGTAACGAGTGAATCAGTGTGGCTGGATGTTGATGCTCAGCCTTTACCTGTTGACATTGCAAGCACTTTGTTAGATACTTTTCTACTTCATTTTTCATGTCAGGCCAAAAATAATATTTTCTCAAGGCATTAATTAGTTTTTTATAACTAGCATGAGCAAAATATGGAATTTTATGGTACTCGTCCAAAATTAATTGTTCAATGCTTAATTAGTTGGGAACATAGATTATACCCCTGTAAGTCAACACATTTTTTTCATTTACATCGTATCCCAATTGTTTCTCACTATGGTTTTGTTTCCTTGCTTGCTTCCATAGAAACTGATACTCTAGATATCTTTGAGCAACATCTTTGATATGTTCAATAAAGACAATTTTAATCTGGTTGAATGGAATTTCATATGCAAAATTCAGGTTTCTGCTCAAAGCACCTGCCACCCAATTCTCTTTACATTTTAAGTGTCTAATCGCAAAATTGAATTCACTCAAAAAGGCAATCCATCATGCTTGTCGTGCATTTAGAGTAAGTTGTTTAAAATAACTAGTTAGACTATTGTGATCAATCATCAATATGAACTTCTTTCCAAGTTGATAGTTCCATCATACTTTTAATGCATGAACCACGACTATCAATTCTAGATCATAGGCAGAATATTTCTATTTGTGTTCTTTTAATTTTTGGGACTCATAAGCTACAACTCTTCCTTCTTGCATTAGCACTCTTCCTACACCTTCCTTACAAGTGTCTGTACATGCCATAAATTCTTTCTATAGATATGCAATCCTTAAAATGGGAGTTCTGGTAAGCAAATGTTTCAGTTGTTCAAATTTGATTTGGCATTCAATTGTCCACCAAAAATCTTTCCCTTTCTTTTGTAAAGAGGTAATGTGGTAAGACACTCTAGAAAATTCTTCAATGAAACGACAATAGTACACAGCTAACCCCAAAAAATATCTAATGTCTTCCACATTTTCAGGATCATGCCATTCCATTATGGTCTTAATATTCTTGGGATCTACGATTGTCCCATCATGCATGATGACATGGCCTAAATATTCAATTTGATCCTTGTAAAATTCACATTTGATATACTTAGTGTATAGTTGATGCTCCTGTAAGGTTTGCAGTACAATTTTCAAATGTTTCTTATGCTCTTCCATAATTCTAGAATAAATAAGGATATCATCAGTAAATATTAATACAAATTTAACAAAATATTGATGAAATATGTTATTCATGAGGCAATGAATGTTGTTGGGGCATTAGTAATCCAAAAAGGTAAAACGACAAACTTGTATTTCCCGTAGCGAATTCGAAGAGTAGTTTTTCATGTCTTCTTCTCTAATTCGAATTTGATGATATCTTAAGCACAAATCGATTTTTGAGAACATTGTAGCCCCCTTTACTTGATCAAATAGAGTGTTTATCCTAGGTAGTGGGTATTTATTCTTAACTATTAATTTGTTTAATTGTCTATAATAAAAGCAAAGTCGCAAGGTATCATATTTCTTCCTAACAAAGAGTATAAGAGCTCCCCAAGGTGACACACTTGGGTGAATATAATTCTTATCCAGCAACTCATGTAACTGCATTTTTAGCTCAGTCAGTTCTACTATGCTCATGTGGTAAGGTGCTATGGATACTGGAGTGACTCCCAGAATTAACTCAATAGTAAATTCTATGTCTCGCTTAAGAGGTAATCTCGAGATCTCTTCTAGAAACACATCAGCAAAATCTTGTATGAGGGGTAATTTCTCTAAAGTTCTAGTCTTTTCCTTGAATTAGCATACCCCACTTGTACAGCATAACTCTGACACCCCTTTCTAATGCATTTTCCTAGTTGGTAGGCTGTAATTATTCTTAATTTTAGGGGTCATCTAATTCCTGGATTTCTTGCCTAATCCCTTCCTCATTATGGAAACTAATAGTTTTAGCTTTACAGTTTACGAGCGACTAGTGTTTTTCAATCCATTCCATGCCAATTAAGATATTATATGACCCTAAGCGCAAAATATTTAAAGTTATGGTTATTTGATGATCTGCAATCAAAACAAGATAAGAATCTACCCTAGTTGCCACTCTCCTTTTAGACCATGTGGATAATTGCACCAGCCATGGAATTTTAAATTTTACTACTTGTAAATGACATAATTCGACTATCTTAAGGCTTATATAACTTAGACTAGGTCCAAGGTCAATTAATATAAACGCAACATGGTTAAAGATTTTACCATCAAACTCCACCATTTTCAATTGATATTTTGCTTGATGGTCCTCTAACATAGCATTAATCTTGGGCAAACTCCTTGCTACTTCTCCTACTGTGGATGTTTCTTATATGTGTGCTCCATGTTTCGTCTTTTTCCAGTGGGGGCAATTTTTTATGTAGTGGGATTCATCACATCCCCAACATTGCAATGGGAGTCTTGAATACTAATTGAAATCATGTCTATTTGATTGTTCTACTATTTTTAATTCAGTTTGTAGCTTAGGTTTTGGTTAACTTCTGCCCAGATTTTTATCCTGTTGATTTTTATATGATTTTTTGGAACTCGCATGTTTTCCACCCTTAACATTCTGAAAGGGATTTTGTCCTTTTCTATCTGACCACCTTTTCGTATTATCCCCCTTTTACTTCATTTGTTGATAACATATTCGTGCCTTGTGTACCACCTCATCCATTGTCTTAGGATTGTCATTCTAGTCACTCTTTCATAAATGTAGGCATAATGCTTATAAATGTTTGCATTTTCACCTTTTCTTCACATATGTATAGGACATATCTTAACAAGGAGGTAAACTTGGCTACATACTCGTCCATAGTTAACTACCCCAATCAGAGATTGTGGAACTCCATTTCCTTGTCATCATAGAAACGTTCAGTGAA
This sequence comes from Pinus taeda, assembly GCA_000404065.3. Taxonomy (NCBI): domain Eukaryota; kingdom Viridiplantae; phylum Streptophyta; class Pinopsida; order Pinales; family Pinaceae; genus Pinus; species Pinus taeda. Next base: position 82,622 of record APFE030548829.1, read on the forward strand.
ATATTTGTTTTTGAAGTATTGCTAAATTATTTCCTAGGCAATTCCTTGTTTGTCCACTCCTTGGACTACTTTAACTTCCTCTCACCATAACGTTGTGTTTCCTTGTAATCGGTAAATTGTCAAACAAGATTTCAAATTATCATTATATTCCTAGATTTGGAAATATTATTAATATTAACTAGCCAAAATTCAATAGCGTCCTCTAATTTGCCATGGAATGTTCTCTTTTTCACTTTGTAACATCCCTAGATAATTACCTATGATTTTTATTATTTAAGTTTGAATTGAAAAGTTTAAATTTGGAAAAACAATTGCCTCCTCTAATTTGCCATCGAATCTTTTTTTCACTATGTAACATCCCTAGATAATTACCTATGATTTTTATTATTTAAGTTTGAATTGAAAAGTTTAAATTTGGAAAAACAATTGACTAATATAAAACATTATATTTTTCTATTAACAAAATGAAGTTATAAAACATTTTATTTTTCTATTAAAAAAATGAAGTTATATGTGTGGTTGACACTCTTGAGAATGTTTTAAGAGGTGTTAGGTGGAATATATTTTTTTTAAGTGATTGATGATAAATTATATGATTAGTTTTGGAAATGTGTTAGGGACTATTAACTCAAAAAAACTAACAAGAAGTAGTTACACTCCAAGGAGTAGAAAGAAAAGTGGCTAGAGAAAAATATCACTTTGGATTTAAAAAAAAAAAGAGAGACTCTATTGTGGGAGAGAAAGACAACAACTTCTCTGTTAAATCCTATTCTCTTCTAAAGTCTAGTTGGAGAGAAGACAAGATTTAGCAAACTAGTTGGAGTTACATATTGGTCTCAAAACCCAAATAATGAATAGGATGTTTCTCGAGGGTTGAGAATGAAGGAGGAAAAACCCTTTTGCTAGAGAATAGTTCTCATAAGATCTGCTCCTTGTCAGTGAGAGAAAGTTTAAGGTTAGTTAGAAGAGTCTGACTTACGGTTGGGAGGATTGTAATAGTCTCTCTTGCATTACCAGAATAGATGTTTTCCTATTGCAATAATTATTGTGAAATTGGGTATAATTATTGGATGAATATTAACTGAGGAATGTGAATGATGTGAATGAGGTTAGTTAATAGTGATTTAATTACATTTGAGAATGAATGATGTGAATGAGGTTAGTTAATAGTGATTTAATTACATTTGAGAATAAAATAATAGTGATTTAATTACATTTGAGAATGAATGATGTGAATGAGGTTAGTTAATAGTGATTTAATTACATTTGAGAATAAAATAGAATTAGTACACCTATTTAAACACCTTTGGAAAAAGATTAACTCGTTCTTATTAAAGGGCAAAGGAAGAGTTAGATGCCTCGGTAGCATAAACTGCCTCGGCATCAGAATTTGAAAGATTTATGAATAGGGTTTGGAAGAACCCTAATGGGTACCACTCAACCAGATATACATGTATATATAAGAAATAGACGTATAGGTATGGTATAATAGAGTCTACTCACTTGAAAAAAGTTAAATAAAAAGGTGAAAATTTAATACAAATAGAAACTATTATTTATAGGTTAATATAGAACAACATAAATCTTTTCATTTTCTTTTCTATGGGTACAGCAAAAAAGAAAATAAATAAAATATGAATGTGGCCACTAGTATTTTTAAATGGTCAGCAAACCCTCAATGTACCAAAATTTGTAAATAATGAAATATCCAAAACCCTTTTATGAGACCAATGTAAACAAATAATAATAATAATAATTGTTGTAGAAGTGTAGTTAATCATAATTAAAAGAGAATAGTGAAGTATTATATAATATTTCACTAGAGAAGTAATGGTTCTGGTCCGAACAATCAGTCTTGGCTAAGAATACCATTGAAAAATTCATTGTTTTACAACTACAACTGTTCTGTAGAATTCTTCGGATGAGGCAAATGAAGACAAATATGGTCTGTGTCTCTTATTAGTTAGGTTACAGGGGATTACATCGCCCAAACAAACAAAAAATAATAATTTACAAACATGCTTCTCCAGATTTTTTAATTTTAAATCTAACAATACAGGGATGACATCCATTTTTTCAGTTCTAAGACAAAATAAGAATAAACATTTCTAAACTTTATCATAATTCCATATCATTTCTTATCTGAGAAATAATTTGTAGGAGTCGTAGTTAAGGACCAGATGCAGAAGGAAAGTGGAACCGAGTAAAGGAAGTTGAAGATGAGAAATCATCAGTAAGTGAAAAAAATTGGAAATGCCCCAAAGAATCCGAGAGTTTTGGAGGTGTGGATGCAAACGCACTTACCGCAACAACTCCTCCTGCAGTTTAAAGGGCATGAGATTAGATTCTTCAAGAAAAGGGAAATGTACATCTACTTACAACTTTTAGCAGGAAAACACGAAAGTGAGAGGATTAACCATACGTGTGGAAGTCTCCTTCCCATAAACAAGAACCCCTGCCGCCAACATAGGAAAAATAAAAGAAAACTCGTTAAACCATGAAATAATAACCTGGACCAAAGAGAAAAAAAAAAATGAAAAATTGATGCCCATGCAAGGTTGGTGCGGGTAGGGTTACCTTTTATAGAAGAATTGACCCAGCATTTATCCACCCTTGACATTTCCAACATGGGACGAGAGATTACCTCCCAGAAACCTGCCATCATTGTATGAATACAGTAGGGTTTTAAGTATATGTCAAGAAAAACTGTAAGGGAAAAAGAAGAAAAATTATGTAAGTTCCCTTGACACTTACCGAAACAACAGATTTGAGTTCCCCGCATGTTGGTCTGTAAACCCTTCAAGGATTGAACCCTGCGTCGCTCAAAAAAAAAAACAATTGGTAGAATAACAATGGAAGAACAACAATGCACCTAATAGGAAAAAAGGTTACATCATTGCACGCCAATTTTATCAACCATTGAGCAGTATACAGGTAAACAAAGGTGTAGTTGCAGAGATCCTATCTCCACAGTCGAAAAAACAGAATGAGGGAGGGTCGCAGCGGGGAGGACCTGGGTAGTTACCAAGAAACTTGGATTATCTTGCGAAAACGTGACACGTAGCCTTGGCACACCCGAGGACTGGACCTTTACATTGTCATCATAAATACTGGTTTCGTATGCCAAACAATTTCTAGAGGTTTCCAAGTTTAAACCATATATATATAGATAATCACCACTCCTAGAAGTGAGTTTTGCAACCAAAATTATGTGATTTTTGCAATGCAACATATGAATGTGCCCAGGGTTGTGTAATATTCGTGACCATGAGGCAATCCACTATGAGAAATTGAAGCTCAGTGGAAAATCGTTTTAAAAAAAAATAATATATCACAAAAGAGTTTGGAAACAAAGTTCACCCCATCATGCAAACATGAGAAATCCTCTATATAAAGAGAGTTGTAAAAATTTCTACATATCGTGAATGAAAATAAATAATGGTGTATTTAGAGAAAATAAATAAATAAATAATTATATATATATATATATATATATATTATAATATAATATATATATATATATATTCTTATTTAAAAACATACAAAAGCTCCATTAGGAAAAAAAAAAAAAAATAAATCTAATAAGTAATATATGTTCATGAAACAAAGGTAGTTGGATGTTCAAAAAAAACTTGTGAAGAAGGGGATATTATAGGTGGTATCAGAGCATAGTTCAACTCTGAGGCCTATGGGCCAACCCAAGCTGGAAAGTTTAACAAAAGTATTGTTGGTATTACACAAAATTAGGACATAAATAAGACAGTAAGGATAGAAGCACCTGCTAGATCTCCTAGGGAAGGAGAATAGGTCTGGATGTACTTAGGGGGTGGAATGTCGCCTCCTGTAGCATAATTGTTGGAAGTTACAAGAAATTTATCCTCAGAATAACCAATAATAAATCAATTCCTTGTAAGGTTGGATACAAGTAAGTTCGAAAATTATGATCTTTACAACTAAGAAAAGAAGGTTGTATTAACAAAAAAACCTTAAAGAAGATGAAGTTCATAATTCTGACTAAAGGGACCTCAAGAAATCAAAGTAGAGAAAGGCTAGTATATTCGTATAACCAAATTAAATTGATGATATAATTTTAGATGTAATTGTTATAGACAAAGGTCCAAGCAGAGAGGAATATTTGAAGCAATAAAAATCATCTGTTACAATATGCATTTGGTAAAGACACGACCAAGTTGAGTATTAAAATTTAGATAATTGTAGATGTTTGTTAAAAAAACTTACAGATAATAAAGATCCTAGAGGTCAAACATAAGTCGCTTATAATAGGAATCTGAGTGTTGGTTTCATAGTCCATATGTGGAATCTATCCAAATTAATTATCTTCAACTAATATCCCTAAATGGAAAAAGGGTGATTAAGGCCATAACAAGCCATTACAAAATAAAACAGCTGAAAGGAAAAAGGGTAATGAAATTGGAAGATATATATTCTTTAATAATTGTGTGGCTATTCCCTTCCATAGACCTACATACATAACAATGATGAAGATTTGTATTTAAGTGGCTATCATTCTTATCTTGAATAGATTCGTTCTCTATACATGTTGTTAATAATAAAAATTTCTAAGAAAAACCCTCGGTTGTGTAGAAATTTTGAATAATTTAACACATATTCAATGGAGATTATCCTGATCATGTACTATTGCGGAAAACATACACAATACATAAGCTCCTCTACGTTGATCATCAATATAGCAGCATCAATAACAATAAAACATCAAGAGCATTCACACATTAACACAGTATGTATCCCGGGGAAAGCATCTCGCTAAAAACCCCAACTATCTGTATATTAATGATTGAGTCATGTAACATTACACAGCATAATACTTCTCACAAGTATCTCCACCTCTGTTACACACAATACAACTCAGATCTGATCTCCAAATCTCTTCCACTGCTTCCCTGCCTCCACTGCTCAATACCTGCTCAAGAACTGATGAGAATGGCTCACCAAACTCGTTTTTCACCTGCAAAATAGTCACTCACGCTTTTTGGACGTGAGCATAAGCTAAAATGTGGGCAAATACGTGGGCAAACTCATTGG
>APFE030548853.1:0-11875 GCA_000404065.3 Pinus taeda
TAGTGACCTAATACAACTAGGAGTGTAACTCCTTATCATGATTACAACAACCTTATCTAAGCATTTAAAGAATTATTTGACAACTTGCAACCTCAAGAAGTCGAATTTGATGAAGCCTCCCACGTGGTCATCTGACTGCTGTAGATAAACCCTAGAAATTAGGGAACATGTTTCCCTGTTTTTAGGTTTAGGATCCCTGAAAATGGCACGTGGGACAGATCCTTTATCTCCTCAACCATGACACATTTTTCGAAACTAAAGGAGGTTTTTGTAGTCCAGGATGTCTAGAACTAAAACATCTCTTGGTTGTTTAAAATACTTCTCCAGCTGTCCCGACTCGATCCTTGATGTTCCTAGAAACTAGGAGATTGTCCCTTGCTCTGTTCTGACTGAAAAATGGGTCTTGGGACAGAGCTCATAAATTCTCACAAAAAACGTATTTAGAAAAACTGAAGGATTCTTTTGTGAAACAATCCATGTTGAACAAAATCCTCTCTTGGTTTTTTGAAAAACCTTCCCTACCTCCTAGAATGTGTCTTTGAAAAACAGGTGTAAAACAGAGAAATATGCATGTGAAAAACTGCACCTACAGCAGTTTCGTAGCGCAACTTTGGTCCATCATTTCTCCCAGATAATAATGGATTTGAAGAAAGTGGAAGAGGATTTTGTACTTCAGTATCTTAGTAATGAAAACCTCTTTCACGTTTTAGTGATGAGTTTTTAACTGCTCAGGAAAGCTTCTGGAAGTTAACTAGTAAAATCAGTTTTTTCTGCTAAAACAGGCTGCTATAGGGGTTTCGTAGCGCAAAATAGGATTTTTGCACTGTCTGCGCTACGAAAACGTGGATTCGTAGCTAGTTTTAAAATTTCTCCAAAATCATGTGAGATATGACTTCTAAACACATGGTGAGGCTTCTAGGACATGGCATGAGGCTATCAAACTTTATTTGAAGATGGACATGAGACTCTAACCCTATGACTTAGACTCTAAAACATAAAAATGACTTGAACATGACTTGACCATGACATGACCATGACTGATACAAGAATTGAGAAACCATGTAGGTTGTCCAAATTTTTTTAAGGAAGTTTTACACTGATAACGGACCCTACCAAGCTTCAGTGGAAAGCAACAAAACACATTCTCAGATAACTCAGAGGCACAACAAACTTTTATTTATGGTACAGGAAAACTCATGGGGTGAAGCTCCAAGGCTTCACAGATGTATATTGAGCATGGATTCCATTAGATATGAAGATAACATCAGGATAATTCTTCAGTGTTGGGTCAACCACAGTTTCTTGGTATAGCAGGAAATAGAGATGTTATGTAATCAGCTCACAAATATATAGATCAACGACTTAAAAATTATCCTCTTTGAGGGGGAAACCTCATTTACATTACATAAATGAAAATTTATTAGATGATACAAATGACAAGACCTCCTTTGTATATATAGGAGTCTAAGGGGTCACAATACAATCAAAGCCTACATAACAATAATAGTGTAAGGGAACAACAATAACATAGTGGGCTTCTATGGGGAGTTATCACTCCATGATTTTCCTAGGCTGAGGTAGGAAACTATAAAGGTAACCACAAAACCACTTTTAAAGTTGGGATCTAGCCCTTCCAGCTTTAGAGAGGGATCTCTCTGTATGATTTAGATTTTTGCTTCAGATTTTAGGGTAGTTATTGAAGTTCGAGTTGGGTTTTCAAACGTTTGATTGAAAGATGCTAGAAAAGTCCATTGGGCATGGAGTCATAATATTTTGAGTAATCAATCACAAAAAATAACATAATAATTGTAATAGGACAAGGTAGGAAAACTCTTAGATCTTATAGAGTGCTTGTGGTGTGAATAAGATGAATATGAATTAAGTTGAATTAAATATAGAGCATACTAAGATGAATTTTGTACTTAATATCAGAAAGAAAACATTGATATTGTTAACAAGCCAGAGCAGAGTACGCTTAAGAAAAATCAGCCTTAATATACTTGCAACAATAAGGAGGGAAAAACATATGGAAACTAAGGAAAAGAAACAATCTTACATGAAAGAACACATCACCAATTGCTTGACATGGGAATCCTAGAAAATCTTTCTCTGTATTTTTGTAAATTTATCACTTTGAGTACAAACCGCAACGTACATCATTATACAACTTTCTTCATACAAGTTCCAACCTTTTTTACTTATTCATAAATTGTTTATATAGTGCTTTACATAACAGTTTTACAAAATAATAGTCGTCACATAATTACAGAAATAGAGATATTTTAAATATCTCTCAAGTTCATGTATGAAAAAGATAAACTTAGAAAATATTGTGTATGTCCTACAATAACTATAGGAAAATATGCTTGCATTCAGGCAAAATAAATATTTGGTCAACTACTTCCCTTGAAAGTAGAACAAGTCCCTAATTGTAGTTTTCGCATTTCTTCTATCATAACAAATTCCTCTGCAACTACTCCTTTGTTATTTTTCAGTTATGCTGGAAAATATGTAGCCTTAAAAACTAGAAATTGTTTTATTAATTCTAATCCTCTTCCTTTAAATCTGGAGTGGTTGTAGTTTTTTTTGCACCATTTTGTTGATTCTCCATTCCAAACTAACATCCCTCTTTTCTTGTGATTCAATAGTTTATGACTCATACATCTGTTGGCACTTCTGCATGGCCTTATTGGATAATTTTTTTCCTTATTTCAGCCTTATTGTTTCACCAATGCTCATTATCCCCTTGTTCTTTCTCCTTTGGCCTTTATTATGTTATATAATCGGGTGAACGGCTAAAGGCTTAATGCTATCAGTGCCCCTTTATAATGTGAATTTTTGCTTTTTGTCCTAGATAATTAAGATTTAGCCCCTGTTAGGGTCCTATAATTTTTATAGGATTGCTTGATTATATCTAATCATTATTATGTTTGAGGTGTTGTAAATAATATTTCCTACTGCAAATTATTTCTAAAGAGACACCAAGTACCAAAATTTAAGGAGAGTTTTGCATGTAAATGTTTGGATCAGATCAGACTACATGTATTTTCATTAGAAAGAGCTCAAAAGAAGCTTTCCAACAATATATCATATACTTAAATCCAATTACTGGACAAAAGAAAGAGCAAGTTGAAGTCTGCACTACAAAACAAAGAAGAAAGGCCACAAATGGATAAAGTGTTTTCATATATTTCATACTTCATTTTTATCCTAAGTTCGAAGGAAAAGTGTAATAAGGTGCAAATAGACAAAGCTCTTTTTTCTTTTATGGTTAATGTTCAACATTTTGAAAGCATCAAGATTTGATCCTGCACATGATCAATGGACCTCATCCATTTTTGACCCCCCTTTCCTTTCTGCCTTTACCGCCAAGGGGGGTCTGGAAAGTAGTTTCTCCCGTTGGATCCCATCCATATGTGTCCGCTCCTAACCATTTCACACCCACCCCATCCGATATCACTTATCACCTTATACCCCCTCCGAAATCCACCAACCTTCTCCCCCTTTCCTGCTAGCTCTTCCCACGTGCTCCCGTCCACTCTTATCTTGACACCCGGACATGTCCATTACATAATTAACTTTCAAACTCATTGTCACTCCCACACCACTCACTGTCTACCACTTGAACTTCTTTCCCCACTCACCTCCACTTCATTTATCCACATCATCCCCCACCTCCATTTCACCTCCTGCCTCCACCTCATATGTCTGTTTCATGGCCAAGTAAAACTACATTTTTTTACCTACACAACATTGTACTTTCAAACGTGGTTTAAAACCAATTGAAAACGTATTTTCAAATATTGAAAGAGGTTTTCGTTTCTAACATCCTCTTTTACACAAACCTCTCTCATTTTTCTAACATCTATTATGGTTTGGGAGATACTAATGATTCTTTTAAGGCATATTTTCAAGAAATTTCATGTTTCTGTCACCTTTTTACAGAGAATATTGTGGAAAATTAGAAATGAATTGTGGTAAGCTAGAGGATTTTTTAGTTCATAAGATTCCAAAATAAAAAATCCTATCTCATATTTCACACAGGGGCCCAGGATTGATAGATAAACTCTCATCATTTTAGTCTATTTTTCCGACTATGCACTGTCCTGTTTTAGTCACATTTTTGCAGAGCATATTGTGGACAATAAGAAATGAATTTTGGTAAACTTAAGGAGGTTTTTGTTCCCTAGATGCTAATATACAAAAATTTCTCTTAGTTTTCTAACAACTATTATGGTTTGGGATATACAAAGGTATTACAGGACCCTATGTTTTAGAATTTCGAGAGGAAAAAGCTCAAAGATAGTTGCTCACTTGGATGCCACCTCATCAAAAAAAGTTGCAATCAAATTCGAATTTCTCTTATTTGTCACGAGAAATCCACAAATATAGTGTCAAGTATATTCATTAGTTTTCAATGTTATATATTTCATTTCTATTTTTGTAGAATAGTTGGAGATATTCGTAACAAATCTTGATATTTTTTCAAGATATTTTATATAATTTGTATAAATACTTCATCATTTGAAGTAAGAGATGTTTATTTACGAATGTAATTTCCTTCTGCATATTGTAATTTTCAACACACTGGAGCATAAATAACACAAGAACCTTTCATAGGATTCATGTGGTGTACTTAATCGTGATGTGTCTCTTCTGTCTATTTGTTTAAACATTGTTTTTTCTCTCTCTGTCATTCCAAATATCTGAATTAATCAACAGAAACTGTGATAAATAATATTTGTTACTCAGAGCACCCTATTTTGGTTGTTTTTAATTTTAATTTTTTCCACTAAAGTGGATCAAGGAATTCTTAACTGCTCCTTGATTTCTACTGAACCTTACACTTCTGCTATTCCACCATCCATTTAATTTTTGAAAACATCCAGTTAGTGAAACCTAGTTTGCCCTGTGAGAACTCCTCTAAAAATTGATGTAAAACTCCAGTTTTAGTTTATAGATTCAATAACCCAATGGAATTATAACACTTAAATCAACCAAACATTTCAAACAAAACAGGTGCAATCATAATTAGCCTAAATTTTACACTAAAACAAATCTAAATCAAATATAGAGATGCCTCTCTGAAGATGGCGGGGCTAGATCCCAGCTTCCAAATTGGTTTTGATGCTATCCAATGTGTTTACTCCCACAACCTCAAAAATACAGAATGATAACAGCCCCTTCTCGCATTTCTTTACCATAGGACGAAGGGTTGTAAACATCACCCAAGCCTTGTGATGCTAAGGATTTTATTTTTTGTTGGGGGTTGTTTTTCTTTTATAAACTTCTTTAGAGCCCAAGGTTCTTTAAAATCTAATGACCATATTCCAGCTCTGACATCAGAGCCCCCTCTACTCGAAACTTTTTCAAGTGGAAAATGTTACAAAGTGTCGATATCCCTCAACCTCTTATTTACGATATGTGATATCATGTCATCACTACCACATGGCAGATCACGAGTGGTGACAGGTGTCACATTGATTTTCCCCATCAGGACCCTTCAAAATTCCCAACTTTGCACCACGCGTCTTCCATACCGTCGCATCATGCTAAAATCAGATGCCACGTAACTTCATCGGAACCAATCATATTCTACCACACATCCTGATGGAGGAAAGAGAAAAGGGAGCGCCCTACTTTGGTTTTGCAATGATTTTCTTTGTTAACCTATATCAGCGGGTTACACTATCGGTGTATTTTCATGTCGCAACTTCACATATCGCTACTTTTTAAAGTTATCACTCCTCTAATTCACCGATTGCCGATATGCGATATGCAATATCTCCTTGACCTATGATATGCTCTTTTTCCTTCCTTTCAAAGGTTTCAAACCTTTAAACTTCAATAGAACATATATTTTGTTCCAAGAGTCCATTTTTGGACTTCCACATACCATTGGAAATATTATTACGGGAAATTTCCAATGGAGAGGGTCCGATGTAGGCTTTGAGCCCTTATTCTTCTTGGAAAATGAGTACAAAATTCTCTTCTCATTTTCTATTTTGACAGCTGAAAACACACCTACCATGATGATCCTCTACATGAATCTTGTAGCTACCATAGGAATCCTTTTGATCCATGCACTGCAACACACATTCTTTCTAGTCTAGTTGACATCAGTGCCAACATTCATGCAAAATACTAGCACAACCACTTCCAGTTTGTCCAACATTCACTCATGACAACTCACTAATGATCCATTAGGGATCTTACAATTCAAATCAAGATTAATGGACCTATCTTGACACACATATTTTCAATGACTTGAGCAATTTGAGACCTTAGTACAAAAATAATTTAGACTATAATACCTGGTGAATTTATAGGCTAAACTTTACCAGCAAATTCTCAGAATAAATAACTCAACAAATAGACTTTGATTACCTATATTATAGGACCCTAACATGGGTCACAATAATAACAATATGGGTGCTTCATGGGCACAAAAATAACAATAAGGGGGATACACTAGTATTATAGCGACCTAAAATGCCCCTCTCCTTCAAAAAAGTGTTGTCCTCAATTCTTGAGTAGTTATGGATGCTTTTGTGTAAAATTCTCATCCTCCCATGTGCACTCTTTAGTGGGTAAGTTCTTCCACTTAATGATATACTCTAAGATTGATAGATTCCATAACTGTCGGGTTCTTCTTTTTGTGACTACTTCAGGCTCAAATATGATTTTTCCTTCTTCGTTAAGTTTCGGCAACATTGTTTGATCTAGAATCTTGTAAACTATAACCTTCTTTAAGCATGAAGCATGGAAAATTAGGTGTACTCAGGAAGATGCAGGTAGCTCCAATTTGTATGTATAGTACCAATATTTTGCAACACCTTGTAAGGACCGTAGTACTTGGGTGATGATTTATTATCCTTCTTAGCTTTCTTTAGAGTCATTTGTTTGTATGGTTGTAGCCATAAAAATACCCAGTCACCTACATCAAAACTTTTTTCACTGTGATGTTGACTTATCAGTTGTTTCATTTGATTCCGCGATAGAGTGAGGTTATCCTTCAAGAGTTGGAGAACTTGTTTTTGGTGCTTGATGTGATCTTTGATTTCTTTAACCTTAGAAATTTCTCTTAAAGATGATGTGATGGATAGTGGATGATATCCATAAAGTGCCATAAATATGGTCATTTTTGTTGAAGTATGGAAGGAAGTGTTATACCACCATTCAGCTAGAGGTGACCACTTGACCCATTGTATTTTTTTGTCAGATAAAAAGTAATGAAGATATCATTCTAGACAATTGTTCACTATCTTAGTTTTCCCATCAGAGTGAGGATGATGAGATGAGCTATGAGCTAGTTGAGTACCAAGAAAAGAAAATAACTCCGTCCAAAATTTTCCAGTGAAAATGGGATCTTTACAACTTGCTATAATCTTTGGATTTCCATGAAGCTTTTTAATTGTTTCCATAAATGCAGTAGCAACTATGTTGGTTTTAAAAGGATGAGATAATGCACAAAAGTATGCATACTTGGTAAGTCTATCAACTACCACCATGACGACACTCTTTCCTTCATACTTGGGTAAACCTGTGATAAAATCCATTGATACCTCCTCCCAATGCTGACTTGGAATGGCTAATGGTTGTAGTAGACCTAGGGTAAAAACTTTATTTTTTTGGAAAACCAAACATTCTACCACAAATTTCTGAATATTAGATTTTAGGCCATCCCAAAAAATATCAGGTAAGTTTTTTAAAATCCTGATTGCCCTCCTAAGGGAGAGGTGTACAATTTCAAAAGAATATTTTGTTTGATTCCATAATTCTTACAAAGACATAATTGATATTTGTACCATAATGAATCATTTTTCTAGTTAAATGTATCAGATGTACTCGGAGCTTGGTGCAACTTTTGAATGAGTGACGACACCTCTTCATCATTCTTCCATTCATCCCTTGCTTTGGTTATCCAATCATGTTGGATAATAGAAATGGCACAAATAAATGCTTCCGCATCCTCATTCTTTCTTGAGAGTTCATCTACAACAACATTTTTCTTCCCTTTTTGTAGATGATTTCAATGTCATAACCCAACATCTTTGTCACCCATTTTTGCTGCTCGTTTAAAGATAATATTTGTTCCAAAAAATATTTAAGAATATTATGATTTGTTTTTACCTTTAAGTATCTTCCCATTAGGTAAAGTCGCCATTGATTTAGTGCATGTAGTATTGCCAACATTTCCTTATCATAAATAGGCTTGTGTAAATACTTTTCTTTGATTGGAAGAATTTCAAAAGCAATGGGTCTTCCTTCTTGCATTAAAACAACACCAATTCCATTTCTTGGAGCATCACATTCCACAATAAATATTTTTCTGAAGTCTAGTGTAGCTAAGACTGGTACTTGGCGCATTGCTTCTTTAAGATGTTCAAAGGCCTCTGTTCCTTTTAGAGTCCAAGAAAATTCATATTTCTTCAATAATGATGTTATATGTGCTGCAATTATCCCGTAATTCTTAACAAACTTGCGATAATATCCTATCAACCCGAGAAATCCGTGAGGATGGTTTATGGTTGTGGGGATTTTCCATTCCTTAATGGATTTAATTTTGTTAGGGTCTACCTCAACACCCTCATGAGATACAATATGACCTAAATTTTCCACCTCCTGTACTCCATAGAAACATTTAGAGGTTTTTTCTTATAATTATTTCTCCGCCAATACTTTGAGAACCCTATCAACATGTTGAACATGATCCTTCCAAGACTTTTTGTAGATTAGTATATCATCAAAAAAATAATAACACAAAATTTCTAAGGAATGATTTGAAAATGCAATTCATCCAACCTTGAAATGTGGAAGGTGCATTAGGAAGGCCAAAAGGCATGACCAAAAATTCATAATGACACTCATGAGTTTTGAATGTTGTTTTAGGAATGCCTTCAGTCTTCATTCTAATTTGATGATATCTTGAACGAAGATCTAGCTTGGTGAAGTAAATTTCTCTATGTAATTCATCCAACAATTCATCAATGACAGGAATGGGAAATTTATCTTTAATATTGAGCTTTTTGAGCTCCCTATAATTTGGACACATATGCCATAATCCATCCTTTTTATGCACCAATACTACTATAAGGCTTGATGTTTGGAGGAACACTTCCTCGAATCAAGTGAATAGCATGATCCTGATCAAGAATAGGTGGGAGGCCTTCAAGAGTCTCAAACACCTTGGAATGATTGTCCAAGACGTTTTGGATATCTAGAGAAATAGATGATTTTGATGTTTGAACCCCTAGTCAGAATAATTGTGAAATTAAGCCCCATTTTTCTTTCTTCATAAGCTTTGTCATGCCATTAGAGTTGATTATCTTTCTTGGTTTCCCTGCAATACCCCTTAATTCAACTTCCTTTCCTTCCCAAAAAAAAATTCAAGAAAAGTTCTTGAAAATTGAAATCTATCGTCCCCAAAGAATGTAACCATTAGTCTCCCAGTACAACATCAACACCACCCATTGGAATGGAAAGAATTTGAGTATTCAAGACATATTACCCCATGGTTAGCTTGATATTATGGCACTTTCCAAATAAATTTATATTTCGTTCATTTGCAACCATCACTTGACACTCTGGTGCTGGATATAGGAAGCAATTCAATTCCTTGGATATCTTACAATGAATAAAATTATGGGTACTACCTGAATCAATCAACACTATTACCTTTTTCTTTTTGATATATCCTTTTATCTTGAGAGTTTGAGGAGTGGTAATCCATGTCAATTCATTAAAAGATATGATTGGATTCATTTCTTCTAAGGTTGGTTCCTAGTGTATATCCTCCTCTTTTGATGTTTCTTGTTCGTTTTCTTTCTCCTCTTCACAATTTATGTAGAATAATTTCTTCTCAGCACACATATGACCTTTAGTGTATTTGTTATCACAACTATAACAAAGCCATTTTTCTCTTTTTTCCTCCAATTTTTGTTGTGTCAACCTTGTAGGTTGTGGAAGACTAGGAGAAGCAGCACTTCCATCTTTATAGTTGTGAGTGGTAGACTTCCTTGTTGCCATAAATTTTTCTTTCAACTTTTCTTGCCACCCTGAATTCCTTCTCTAATGAATTAGGTTCCTAAAGGCGAACCTCATGTTGGATGTTATCTTTTAAAGTCCCTATGAAGACATCAATCCTATGCTCATATGGAATATCAATTACCCTAATATTCAATGTTTGGAAGTCTTCAATGTTCTCCACCATCGAACCCTTTTGTTTGAGATTTATTAATTGGCTAAAGAAGGTGTTGCTCTTTGTATCATCATAATGTGCTATCACTTCCTCTGAAAAATTGACCATGTGACAAGTGGTTTACAAGAATAAATCCATCTATATCATACAAATTGATTGGGTTCTAAATATAAATTGGAATACGTACCTTTCGTGAGGGTTCCACATCCTGTAGATCAAAATATTGCTCCATCTGTAGTATCCAAGTTATTGGATCCTTGCCATCAAACTTCCTCATATCTATCTTTGGAATGTGGTGGTTCTTAAACTCCACATTGGAGCCTCTAGAACCATAATTCATATCCCTTTTATCCTCATCATGATTTTCATGGATTGCCTTGTCACCACTAGGAAGCCTTTCTTCTAGCAACTTTTCCAAACCTTCCTTCAACCCCTCTATCTTGACATTCATCGCCGCTTCCATGTTTGATTTTAAAACGTCATTCAAAACTCCCACGTCCCTTTATGTACCATCTATGTTAACTTCCATGTCCCTTTTTATACCATCTATCTTAAATTCATCATGGCTTCCAATTTATTTTTTGTTACTTTTTGCGAGAGAGAAATTTGTTGCACTTGGTCTCGTAAATTTGATATATCATGTTGCATTTCTTCCTCTTCTTAATGTGTCATAGAAGATATTTCTAGTTTCTTACTAAGTGTGTCCATTCTTTTTTAGAGGAATTTTGGAATTAAACAATGATATCTATTCTTCAATCTACCCCGTGAATCACTTCAAATTGATTTTTCAAACAAAAGTTATACAAAACAATTTAAAACAATACACACAGATTTTTATTCTTTAGGAGCTAGATATTGTAGCTATCGTATATATGTAATTAATAATCTCCAAGATCTGAAATTACGTCCTATAGTATCCCTCTGAGTCTTCTTTCTAACCCAACAATTCAGACCCATATTTGTTGGGTTGTGTTATATTCTTTCCACATAGTTAACAGGTGGTTTGAGGGGTACCCGTAACCCCACTTTAAAATTTTGGTTTTGGACCCTATGTTAGGTTGGGCAGACCCACCTATGGTTTTGTGCATGATTTTCGCACATGTTTTTTGGACGCGATGGTTTTCGGTCCATGGTTTTGGACGCGATGGTTTTCGGTGCATGGTATTGAATGCTTCGGCATGTATAAATATGTATTGTAACATTGAAAGGAAAATAATGAAAAATCAAGCTGGTAGTCCCGAATTTTGGGATCCAATGGGAAATCTCTGTGTATATGTTTTTTTATGTGTTATGCTCTCGCATTTTATATTTTTCCTGTTATTTAGAATTCGTATACAGGTAATTTCTGTACGGGGTTAAAAACATACATTTGGTATCAAAGTTGTTTTGACTTCAAGGGGACGCCTTTATTCCTGAGGGGTTTCGCTCGAGCCTGTGGTAAACCCTGTTTAGTGGGAGATCTGCGAGATCGATTCTAGTGGTGAAAGAAGATGGCGAACAGTGGAAAGATAGAGATTAAGAAGTTCAATGGTCAGAGTTTTGAGTTGTGGAAACTCAAGATGGAGGATCTGTTGGTGGATAAAGATCAGTGGATCACGGTAGATTTGGGTACTAAACCAACGGGAGTGACCGATGAAGAATGGAAGAAGTTGAATCAGAAGGCAAAGAGCACAA
>APFE030548856.1:0-40492 GCA_000404065.3 Pinus taeda
GGACTATAAACATTATCTTATCCTCTTGCAGCACTTCAGTTCGAGCTACAGATGTGGCACATGCAACTGCCAGAAGGAAATACATTTTTCTTATGGGTTAGTTGAGCTATTGCATGAAAGACTTCAGTTAGAACTCAAGTGATTGAGTTTTGGTGGAGTTGAATGAGGAGTTGATGGAGTTGTGTTCAGTTTGACTTAGTTGAATTAGTTGTATTTAGTCTAACTGACAAATACACTAGTGATGAGTGGTGCGAATTAATTATCAATTAATTCACTAATTATTAACTCATAAATCAACTAAAGAATACATCAGTTAACTCAGTGCATGGACAGTTCAGTGGAGACAAGTGTTAGAGGTGAGTGAAAGGGCAAGACAACTATCAGTTGTGACTATAGTTGTGCATGATATTTGCACAATCAGTGGATTGAGATTGCCAATGAGGATTGCATAGCGTTACACAAGGGAAATATGAGTTTGGATCAACCATTCTCATCTATTCTCATGCAGGATTGCGCAGTAGAGGCAGGCAAGCAGCAGAGGAGACTTGAACCTGTGATTGATTCAGATCTAAGCTAGTTTGTGTGTAACAGGTGGAGATAGTATTGAGTACTTGCGAGGAGTATTGTACTATGTATTATTACATGTTCTCAATCAATATAATATACCGATAGTTGGGGGTTTTCAGCTATATGCTTTCCCCATGATATACTGTGTTGATATGTGTGATTGATGTGTCAATGTGCGCATGCGATTGATGTTTTAATTCTACAAATTGATGATCAACGTAGAGGAGGTTATGTATTATGCATGCATTCCACAAATAGTGTATAATCAGGATAATCTCTGTGAATAAGTGTTATATTATTCAAAATTTCTACATATTTATTATTTGCAAAATCAAAGGTCTCATGAGTACCTTAATAAGACCCAATACAAGAGGTTGCATTTTGAATCTTCAAACCATATGATCCTTAATAATATGTTTTTTAAGATATTTTGATGGATTATTGTTATGTCATGTTGATGATGAATTTGTGTATAAAATTTTAGCATGTCTCATGGTTCCACTTAAGGAGAAATACATATTGGTGGCCACTTTGCTTTTAATTTCACTACACATAAAATATTGAGGTACGGTTTTTACTAGCAAAAAATATATGTGTGTGTGTGTAGATTTGCAGGGAGTGCCATCAAGTTTCTGGTAAAGAAAAGTTTCTCTTTATGCCTTCACAACCTATGATTCCTAAATTTCCATTCTCTAAGTGGGATCTTGACTTTTTTCGGTCTAATCAACCCACCCTTGTTTACATGACATATCTTAATTCTCACTACCACTAACTACTTTATAATCTAGGTAGAGGTTGTTCCACTAAAGAATGCTCGAGATGAGCAGGTCATCGAATTTTTGAAAAAAAATATCCTCTCACATTTTGGTATCCCTTTAGGCATAATTACTGAAATGGTTTAGAATTTATCTTGCAAAATCAGGCACTCTACTTTTCCTCATATTACCCTCAAGGTAATGGGTAGGCAGAATCTACAAAAAAAAAAATTGATTCGAATCTTGAAGAATATCATAAATGATAAACCTCGCAATTGGAATAATTTGTTAAAATACACTCTTTAGGTTGATTGTACAATCATAAAATCTAGCACTAATGCTCCCCCCTATCAGCAAGTGTACTCGAAAAAGATAGATATGCTTGTTGAACTAGAATTGACTTCTTTGCGCCTTGCTATGCAAGTTGAAGAGCTTAATTCTATTAATACTCTCTGGAATGTTAGCACTCGAAGAATAGAAAAATAATTCTCTTGATAATCTTAAATGAAGAATGCAAATAGTGAATAAATACTTCGATAAAAAATCCAAAAATGTCAATTTCATTGTCAAACAAAAGGTACTCACATGGGATTTTGCACATGTTGAAAAAGGAAAGCATCATAAATTCCAAAAATTATGGATTGGCCCCTTTGTAAGTGTTGCTATCATTGGGCCTAATTGCTATCTCTTAGAGGAAAAAATGGTTGCATGATTCCCTATACTACAAATGGATCTCATCTCAAGCCATATGTAGAAGTAGAACAAGGATAAATCATCAAAATCATTCCCCTTATTTGTAAATACTCGTCAGCTTCATTTTGTTTTAGCTTTATCCTCTCTTTTTTTTTTCCCTCACTTTATAGTTCTTTTAAGCTTTTATAGTCATTTTGTTGTCTTCTTTATTTCACTTACTTTTCAAATTCCTTGCAAGTTAAGTCATGTTTCTTTAATATTGTTTCTATTTATTTTTTTATTCCAGAACTTTGATTTTTTGAATTCTTTCATTATGACAAGGATATTATATATGTATACCTTGAGTACAGTAATATCTTTAACAAGACAGCAAGACCCCTTTCTGATCCAATTCTTTTTAAGCCATATGTCTATAAAAATATTTTTGTGTTGATATTCTTAACTTATGACCAACAAGATATTTAATGCAGTGTACAAGAAACCCTTTTCTCCACTCAAGAGTTGGATGCAAAGAAGTTGTGTAAAACCTTATCATTACCTGCAATAAATCATCTTAGGTTTTGTCTTCTTTTTCCCACCTCTTGTAACCCTTTCTTCTTATCCCCTAATGGCAACATGCATCCTACTCACTCACAGTCAAACCTATTGTTCAATAACCAGAGATTTCTGAGTTCTAGTTTACCGTGTGTAAACCACCCTATGGAGTTGTCAATGTTGACATACATTAATAAAAAAATTCACAAATAATTGTGGCACCTTACCCTAAATTGAGTCTCTCCTTAACAAACAAATTAAATCGTGAAAATAAACAAATAAAAAAACACTAGTAGGTGGGCACTACCTAGATGGAAGATATAAGCTCAATCAAATGTCTCTATGGTGATTTCGTAACATTTTTGCAGAGATAATATATTGGAATTATACCAGCATAGATCCATCTTAAGTACAAACCTAACATGAGCCGAATGGGATCAAATTTCTTCACGTGCAAATTTTTTTAGAGTGCAAAATACAATGTGTTATTTTTCATTTTTTAAATTGTATTTTTGAATGCTAAATAAAGTATATATAGGATCAAATAAAAATTTTAACCATCAAAACTTACTTTTTTTCTATATATGAAATTGATATCGACATAAATTAGTTAATATAGATCTTCAAATAGCTTATTTAAATCTCTTGTTGAAATATTTTTGAAAAGTATAAAATTTAAACATCTTATTGACACATTTTTTTACTTCTAGTTACTTTACAACATATTCATTTTTTTAATTATAGCCAATATTATTTCTCTATTTAGAACATAATTTTTATTTTTTTATTTTTATTTTTATTTTAAAGTGGGCAAAGATAGACGGTTAATTTAGACATCCCTTCATACTAGATTGTAAAATAAATCTATTGACCCAATAATTATAAGACGTCTTTAGAAAAAAAAAAAATTCTTCCATAATTATAAATACATTGTTTTCTCTGCATCAACTCATTTATTTATACCCGTATAAAATTCCCCACTGCGTACATTGTAATGTCATAAGGATATATAATTAAAATGTTTTATTTTAAAGTGAAAACTAAGGTACACTTTTTGTGAGATCAACATCAATATATAATATTATTGACTTCCCTTTGCAGGTTTTATGAAAACCATAAAATCTTAAGTCGAAAAGCTATTGTAATGTTTGGCAGGCATGTTATGAACAAAAGTGAAGGTATTATGGGTCCAGGCTTATAAATTATTTGTCAATTATTTGTCAATTATTTGTTGATATTTAGGTTTTACAGCACAATATCACAAGAAGAGACAATGAATGTATGGTAATATCTAGCATCCAAAGCATTAAATCCTAAGTTTAAACCCACCATAATTTGTTGATATTTAGGTTTTACAGCACAATATCACAAGAAAAGACAATGAATATATGGTAATATCTAGCATCCAAAGCATTAAATCTTAAGTTTAAACCCACCAGACATCACAGTCCACCATATCCAAAGAAAGGTTCCACCTCGCAGATAGTCTAATTAGATTGTTTTTTGCTTTGGAAATTATGGAAATTTTGGTAAGATTGTAATAAAATTTCATTGGGATTTTTATAAATCTAGGTTATAATTGTTAAATTTCAAAATTTTTGTTGTCTAAAAGTTTTGGAGGGTTCTGAATCCATTTCCACCATCAAAAACATGATTCAAACACGGCTTATGCAAACTTTTTTGAAATATTTTTACCCAAATTCCAACCACTTTCTACCATCCCAACAATTCCAATTCCTCCACCTCTATAAACCCTTCCCATTCGTCCACCTCTATAAACACTTATTTTCATATCCATCACTCCGTACTATGTTAATATCCCATCTTGACGAGGTAAGGTGGTTCAGCATTTAATTTTGTTATCAATTATATACGATATGTTTTCTAACGTGTTAAGAACTTGGTTGATGTATGAGAATGGTTTGTTGCCATGTCATATTTTGAACTCTTGACGTCGTTACCATGTCAGCCATCACTTCCAAAAGTAGGGAGCGTTACTGCTATCCAGTATCTAGTTAAGCCTGGTTGTTTCCTGACTTTCAAGCCCACTACATGTCAAATTTCAGGACTTTCTTCTACAATTGGCCAAAATTAATTTTAGTTTTTGTTGTCAAAATGGTTTGCGAAAATTTTGGTGGAAGCGGTAGAGAAATTTTAGAGCACATACAATTACAGGCAACTATTTATCTGAGTGTAAGGATTTTGGTGGAAGGTATGTTCCCTTTCCTATGCAAATTCCGGAATGGAAGTAACTGAATTATTGTTCAAATTGCTTTGAAAATGCATGCATGAATCCCTTTTCCAGTTTTCCCTTGTATTCGTGATCGAATGAACATGATGCATTTATTTGGCAGTATGACTGGCATTAATTGCTCTCCTCTGAAATTTTTTACTATTGTCATGCACATGCATAATAATGGTTGTTTTTCCCATGAGCCCTCGAGTGCCTCTTGATGATATCATTATAATCATGGTCCCTGGACTGCAACCGCCTATATACATACAATTTTTTTTTAAATATACCATCAATATTAGGCTCTATCACTATCTTGGACTGCTTATCATTACAGAACATAGTTTTTTTCTTGTTGAATGTTGCTTCAACCTTTTGTTATCAAAACTTTTTGAGAGCACAAGATTGTTCTCAAAGTTTGTCTCATAACTATGATGATCTTTATTTTTTGCACTAGGCATTTTACAACCCAGTGTGATGTGTAAGGGTGTCTGCCTGTCATCAAAGTTGAAATTTTGATTATCTCTGCCAAAAAAACTAAAAATGAAAAAATTTAAATAACTATACAAAATATTTAAATAATGTGAGAAAAAAATTTAAATAATTGTATAAATAAACACTTACAAATAGTTCTATGTGCAAACTTTCTTTTTGGAGTGTAGAATTTGAGAAAAAGTTTGCACCTTGAGAAATTTGATCCCTCTCGACACGTAATAGATCCAGAGTTAAATGGATCTAAACTAGTGATAAACACCATCAACTTAAACATTGCTCCATACTTGTTCATTGCATAACCTTAAATGTTCACCATATCTCAAAAGTGACTCCTTTAAACTTCAGTTTTGGGCCCAAATGAGGTGAATAAGGGCGGATAATTTACATTGCATATTTCATTATGTGATGCTCTGAGTTACTGTAATATTCTATGACTACGATTATCATGACGGGTCATTGACCTCTGTACTTTCTATTGCGGTGCCCACTAATGTTTTGAATGGTTTGGCATAGTCATCCTCGGCGAGGACAAATAAATTCCCGCATAATGTGATATCATTCTATCGTAAATAGACCACTCATACGCATTGATTTTCAATACGCTACATACCATTTCATTCATACCATTTATAATACCTATGAAATATATGATTCTCTATTCATTGATGTTGGTGATTTTTTTATCACATAATACACAGCCTTTTACTAGGCTCGTTTATGACGTTTCATTTTCAGGACCTATAAACTTGACACTCTTTCGATTCACACACTCGTCATCACATAAGCCATTTTATTTATTTATTGGCAACAAATAACCAGCGTGTCTATGTGTTATAAATGTATGAGAGTTGTATATGTCTGTTGTTGGATTACTAGCTTGTCAAAATCGAATAGTGAGTATATATAGTCTTTGTACATTTACGGCTCATTGGTAGGCTGGTTATTTTCAGCCTTTTTGATTTGTCCACGCCCTGTGCAATTCTTAGACTTTCAGTTGATGTGATTTTTGGAATTATAATACTATATTGAGACAACATTGTCACCCACCATACAATTACATAATTATTGACCAAATATTGTGATAATATATGCATGAGTTTAAACCCTTCCCCTTATAAAATATTTCCCTTTGTGTTACCTTTTTCACTCATATATTAGTAAAAGCAATTTGATTGGTTATTTCTTTACTTAAAATGTCTAATGATCATTTTTACTTCTACAATATGATCTTTTTTAGTCGCAATAGTTGAGTAAGAAGAAGAAATAATAGAGTCAAAGGGGTGGGAATAAGAAGAGATAGAAGGCCCAGAGTTTATGCGTTTTGATAGAGATTTGGAATATTTAAGGCAATTATTGCAATATGGAGTCGTAAGTTTGACTGATTAGCCTGTTATCAAGCCCCCACACCCATCTATTCATAGCACACCTAGAATTGGCATTTGAGTGGCTCCTCACGTCTCAACCCCAATAGTCATCCCTGCCAACAATGGTTAGAAGAATATCATACAACCACAACCTTTGCAGTATGTCTAGGGATGGCCAACAAATTCTTTCCCTCCCGTCCACCTTTTCCTTTGATCCATCCATCACAACAACAATAGTTTGTTGCCACATGAGCTAATCATGTCTCCCAAGTAGTAGCTCAGTCATCGTGACATGTTATCATCCCCTTCAATCTGTTGCCAGGGAAGGAAAATAGAAGGCTCAAGTAACCAATTATTCAGATTCATCCCATGGTTCCTCATGCTTTGTTTCCTCCTAGGCAAATTAGGACAAATCAGCACATGTTCAGAGAAAAATTGAAGGAAAAACAACATCTCACAGTAAACTTGGATTTCAGTGATAGTTTCTTTGATGTTTATGGTTGAGATTGGTTATATTTTTTATAACAGTGACATGGTATTTAAGTTTTCATTTAAGTTTCCATCATTTACATATTTTCAACTTCTTCATTTGCATATTTTGGTACAACATGTATATTTTGGATGGCACTTTCTTCCTTCAGTTTTTATGATATATGGCATATATTTTTTTAGGATGCATCTATATGTTTGTTTTTGTTAATTTATTTTATTTTTCTTTTTATTAGGATACGTAAGAAGGATTTACATGTTTTGGAGGTACAAGAAGGATGGGGACTAATATTTTCACATGGTTTATATCTTACATCAACCTTAGATATTTGAATGTCCATGGATCATTTTTTTTCAGATTATTTATTTATGGTAAAAATATATATATGATTAGGAAGTTTAACTTTTATGGATAAGGAGGGACCCACCTACAAGGAAGTTAAACATAATAATTTAAAAGTTAAATTAATTTAACTTTTCTCCTTTAAATAGCATATCCTTGCATTATAATCAACACTTGATTAGAAATTAAATCTTAACTAATTTCCAAATCAGTTCAACTTTCCAAACTACTTTGAATACCCACAAAAGAGGATTGAGCCTATAAAAGAAAAAAGAGAGAACATTGTGAGGAGAGATATGCATTAAATAATTCCTAGTTGTCATTCCTTCCTTTTGAGATCATTATTATGTGAGTTACAATAAGTTGAACCAAAGGTGGTAGTAGATTATATTCGAAGGGAAGATACATTTTGAATGTTATGCAACCAACTCACAAAAATAGAAGAAAAGATAGATCAATGACTTCAAAATCCACCTCTTCCAGGGGAAACCTCCTTTACATTAAATAAACGAACAATTCTTCAATGATTCAAATGACAAAACCTCCTTTCTATATATAGGAGTCTAAGGGGTCACAATATAATTAGAGTCGACATAACAATAATAATGTACGAGCACAACAATCACAAATAGTGGGCTTCTATGAGGCACAATAATAACAATATGGGGACAACATGGGCACACCAATAATAATAAGGGGCTACAATAACAATAATAATAAGGGAATACACTAGTATTATAGGGACCTAACATGCCCC
The DNA here is from genome assembly GCA_000404065.3 of Pinus taeda. Lineage (NCBI taxonomy): Eukaryota > Viridiplantae > Streptophyta > Pinopsida > Pinales > Pinaceae > Pinus > Pinus taeda. Next base: position 8,231 of record APFE030548856.1, read on the forward strand.
TCTCCTTCAAAAATGTTTTGTCCTTAACGCTTGAGTAGTTCTGGATGCTTTTGTATAAAATTCTCATCCTCCCATGTGGAATCTTCAGCAGGTAAGTTCTTCCACTTGATGAGTTACTCTGAAATTGATCGATTTCGTAGCTATCAATTTCTTGTTTCTGTGACTGCTTCAGGTTCCAATATGATTTTTCCTTCCTCGTCAAGTTCTGGCAATATTGTTTGAACTAGGAGCTTGTAACCTATAACCTTCATATGGAAAACTGGGTGCACTCGGGAAGATGCAGGAAGCTCCAATTTGTATGCCATAGTACCAATCTTTTGTAACACATTGTACAGACCATAATACTTTGGTGATAATTTATTATCCTTCTTATCTTGTTGACGGGAATATGTTTGTATCGCTGTAGTCGTAGATATACCTAGTCACCTACATCAAAACTGCTTTTGCTGCGATGTTGATCTTCCTATTGTTTCATTCTATTCTGCACCAAAGTGAGGTTATCCTTTAATAGTTGGAGAACTTGTTGTTGATGCTCGATGTGATCTTCCACTTCTTGAACCTTATAATTTTCTCTTAAAGATGTTGTGACAGATGGTGAATGATATCCATAAAGTGTCATAAATGGGGTCATTTTTGTTGCAGTATGGAAGGAAGTGTTATACCACCATTCAGCCAGCAGCAACCACTCGACCCATTGTGTCTATTTATCAGATACAAAGCAACGAAGATACCCTTCCAAACATTTGTCCAGTATCTCGGTTTTCCCATCAGATTGGGGATGATAAGATGAGTTATGTGTTGACTGAGTACCCATACAAGAAATAATTATGTCCAAAAATTTCCAGTGAAAATGGGATCTTTGTCGCTTACAATAATATGTGGTTTTCCATGTAGCTTTTGAATTGTTTCCATAAATGTAGTAGCAACTGTATTGGCTTTAAATGGATGAGATAATGCACAAAAGTGTGCATACTTGGTAAGTCTATCAACTACCACCATGATGACACTTTTCCCTTCGAACTTGGGTAAACCTGTGATAAAATCCATCGAAACCCTCTCCCAACATTGACTTGGAAGGGATAAAGGTTGTAACAGGCCCAGGGTCTTAATTGTCTCAACTTTATTTTGTTGGAAAACCATTCATCCCTTGCTTTGTTTATCTAATCTAGTTGGATAATAGAAATGGTACAAAACAATGCTTCCACATCCTCATCCTCATCCTTTCTTGAGAGTGTGTCTGCAACAACATTTTGGTTCCCTTTTTTGTAAATGATTTCAAAGTCATAACCCAACATCTTTGTGACCTATTTTTGCTGCTCTTCTGTAGATAATCTTTGTTCTAAGAAGTATTTAAGACTATCATGATATTTTTTTACCTTGAAGTGTCTTCCCATTAGGTGAGGTCGCCATTTCTTAAGTACATGTAGTATTGCCAACATTTCCTTCTCATAAATAGTTGTGTCAATACTTTCCTTTGATTGGACGACTTTTGAAAGCAATGGGTCTTCCTTCTTGCATTAAAACAACACCAATTCCATTTCCCGAGGCATCACATTCCACAATAAAGGTTTTTTTGAAGTCTAGTGTATCTAAGACTGATGCTTGGCACATTGCCTCTTTAAGATGTTCAAAGGCATTCGTTGCTTCTAGAGTCCAAGAAAATGCATCTTTTTTCAGTAATGTTGTTAGAGGTGCTACTAGTCTCCCATAATTCTTAACAAACTTGCGATAATACCCTATCAACCTGAGAAATCCTCGCAGATGCTTTATGGATGTGGGGATTTTCCATTCCTTAATGGCTTTAATTTTGTTAGGGTCTACCTTAACACCTTCATGAGATATAATATGACCCAGATATTCCACTTCTTGTACTCCAAAAAAATAGTTGGATGCTTTTTCATATAATTGTTTCTCCTCCAATAGTTTGAGCACCTTCTCAACATGTTGAACATGATCCTTCCAAGTCTTACTGTAGATCAGTATATCATCAAAAAATACTATCACAAATTTTCTAAGGAAGGGTTTGAAAATGGAATTCATCAAACCTTGAAATGCAGAAGGTGCATTATGACCAAAAATTCATAATGACACTCATGAGTTCTAAATGTTGTTTTCAGAATGTCTTCAGTCTTCATTCTGATTTGATGATATCCTAAATTAAGATCCAACTTGGTGAAGTAAATTACTCCATGTAATTCATCAATGACGGGAATGGAAAATTTATCTTTAATAGTAAGCTTGTTGAGCTCCTTATAATCTAGACACATGCACCATGATCCATCCTTCTTGTGCACCAATACTACTAGAGCAGAAAAAGAATTTTGACTAGGTTGAATTATACCAACCTCTAGCATTTCTACAACCATACATTCAATTTCACTCTTTTGGGCATATGGATATCTGTAAGGCCCGATGTTTGGAGGAACACTTCCTGGAATCAAATGAATAGCATGATCATGATCACAAATAGGTGGGAGGCCTATGGGAGTCTCAAATACCTTGGAATGATTGTCTTAAATTTTTTGGAGATCCAGAGAAATATATGATTTCAATGTGGGAACCTCTAGTGAACATAATTGTGCAATTACACCTTGTTTCTCTTTCTTTAGAATCTTTGTCATGATGTCAGAGATGATTATCTTTCCCATTTTCCCTGCGATACCCCTTAATTCAACTTCCTTTCCTTCCCAAAAAAATTTAAAGAAAAGTTCTTGAAAATTAAAAGTTATCGTACCCAAAGATTGTAGCCATTGGACTCCTAGTACAACATCAGCACCACCCATTGGAATAGAAAGCATTGAACTATTCAATACATATGTCCCATCGATAGCTTGATATTATGGCACTTTCCGTAGTAATTTATGGTTCCTCCATTTGCAACCATCACTTGACACTTTGGTGCTGGATATAGGAAGCAATTCAATTCCTTAGCTATCTTACAATGAATAAAATTATGGGTACTACATGAATCAATCAACACTATTACCTTTTACTTCTTGATATGTCCTTCTATATTGAAGGTTTGAGGAGTGGTAATTCCTACCAATGCATTACAAGATATGGTTGGATTCATTTCTTCTTTCTCTAGGGATGGTTCCTGGTGTATATCCTCTTCTTTTGACATTTCTTGTTATGTTTCTTCCTCCTCTTCACAGTCTAAGTAAAATAATTTCTTCTCAGCACACTTATGACCTTTAGTGTATTTTCTATCACAACTGTAACAAAGCCCTTCTTCTCTTTTTTCTTTTAATTTTTTTGGTGTCAACCTTGTAGGTTGTGGAAGGCTAGGGGCAGCAACACTTCCATCTTTTCAGTTATGAGTGGTAGGCTTCCTTGTTGCCATAATTTTGCTTTCAATTTTTCTTGCCAACTTGAATGCCTTCTCCAATGATTTAGGTTCCCAAAGGCGAACCTCATGTTGGATGTTATCCTTTAAAGTCCCTACGAACACATCAATCCTATGCTCCTCTAGAATATATTTTACCCTTATATTCAATTTTTGGAAGTCCTCAATGTGCTCCACCATTGAACCCTTTTGTTTGAGATTTATCAATTGGCTAAAGAATGTGTTTATTTTTGTATCCTCATAATGTGCTATCATTTCCTCCATAAAAATTGACCAAGTTACAATTTTTTTACGAGAGAAAATCCATTAATACCATACAAACTGATTGGGTTCCAAATATAAAGTTGCAATGCGTACCTTTTGTGTGTTTTGCACATTATAGAGATCGAAATATTGCTCCATATGTAGTATCCATGTTATGGGATCATTGCCATCAAAATTCCTCATAACAATCTTTGGAATGTGGTGGGTCTTCAATATAGTATTAGAGTCTATGAAATCATGATTAGCATTTCTTTTGTTCTCATCATGAGTTTCCTCTACTACCTTTTTGCCATTACCAAGCATTTCATGTAGCAACTTTGCCAAACCTCCCTTCAAACCTTCCATGTCTTTCTTCAAAACTTCAATGTTTCCTTTTGATTCATTTATTCAATTCTTAAAATCATTAATATTAACTTCCATGTCATTCTTCAAACCATCCATCTTAGCTTCTGTTACTTTTTGTGAGAGTGAAATTTGTTGCATTTGGTCTGGTAATTTTGATATATCATGTTTCATTTCTTCCTCTTCTTCATGAGTCATAGAAGAGATTTCAAGTTACTTACTAGGTGTTTCCATTTTCTTTCTATAGGGAACCAATTAAGGATAAGTATTCTTCACTATTCCATTTGAATCGCTTCAAACTGATTTTTCAAACAAAACTTATGAAAATTTTAAACAAAACTACACACCTTTTATTTTTATTTTTTTTCGTTGTAGGAGCTTGATTTTGAATTTGATGTATCGTTAAAATTTTAGATCTCCAAGGTCTGAAATTCCATAATGTAGTGTACCTATGTGTTCTCTTTCCAACCCCACAAGTCTGATTAATATTGGATTTTCCAAGAAATATTTATGCCCAATCTCTCACAATGACCTGATTATAGAATGGTTCAGTAGAGCGAACTTGTACGAAGTGACACGTGTCACTCTTTTGACCTTAAGTCCTGAAAACGGTACCTAACAAACTACAGCCTATACTCTTTTTGTATGTTTTTACGAAATTTGAATTTGATGCTCAAAAGTAAAGTTATGACAATTTTCCCAAGGTCACCTGTTTGGGATGGAATTCGAGAGCTTGCAAAAACCCTAACTTCCTTGTTCATATCTCTGAAACTATTGCGATACAAGATCTGAAATTCGGACACAAAGTTCTTTGGGAAGTTGTCTCAAATGGGTTTTTTTCTTAAGCTTTTGAAGCTTCGTAGAAACAAAGTTATAGTGACAATTCCACGATGGCTTGTTTAAAGCAGCAAAACCCTAGAATCCAAAGCTCTTATACAAAATGTTATGCAACCAACTCACAAAAATAGAAGAAAAGATAGATCAGCAACTTCAAAATCAGCCTCTTCGAGGGGGAAACCTCCTTTACATTAAACAAGTGAACAATTCTTGGTTGATTCAAATGAAAAAACCTCCATTCTATATCTAGGAGTCTAAGGGGGTCACAATATAATCAAAGTTGACATAACAATAATAATGTAAGGGCACAACAATAACAATACTGGGCTTCTATGGGGCACAAAAATAATAATATGGGGACAACATAGGCACGCCAATAAAAATAAGGGGCTACAATGAAAATAATAATAAGGGAATACACTAGTATTATAGGGACCTAACACTGAAAGGAAACTCCACTCAACCTTTGAGCACATCTCTTTAGGTAACTTGAAATTCTTATAATTTATTTGCTACTAGAAGGTATGGTCTGAATTTAACTAGTGCTAACAACCATTAATTTTTCAGATAAAATAGGTTGTTTATAATTGTATTAAATCACTCGAAGGTGTTTGAAGGTTGTCTCATTATTTATCTCTTTGCAGGGTGTCTATATATGACCTCTTTTGAATTGCAGATACTCATAATCTAACTTGGAAAAAAATCTTCATAAGAATATACCATTGTATTATGCTATACTCATAGACATTTATTTAATAAATCAACATTTTTTCTTTATATTTTATTGTGTATATTTCCTGCAGGAATATTAACTTTTATCTGCAGTTTGTTCTCTAATTTTTTATAAAATTAATTACAGCTGACGCTTTACAATTTTTGGGGTTTTAAGACTCCACAATACTTATTAGTTTTCTACTAATTGAAGTCTCACTTTTAATTTTGTTTTTTTATAATCTTGTGTACAACTTTTATCTCTACAATTTTTATGATATTTTTTCATGTTTCTATATATATATATTAATCTCAGTTTTATTTTATGTTTTATATTTTTGTAAATAAACTTATTATTATTACAAAAATATGTAAATTCCATCTCAATCATTCATAACACTTTGGGCGTAAAACAACGGGAAAACTTGTCCTGCCATCTCACCCACCCTATGAGATTTGAGAAGTTTATTGGTAGAAGTATAAAAACTTATCCTTCGTCAACCCCTAGAAAACTCCATCTATGTATAAGTTGGGAAACCCTTCAACCATTCCTTGTTTGGATAATTAATCCAAATAATCATAAGTAAGGTGACCAAATATCTCATGCCAAGATATGTTCTCCTCATTAGTATGTGTTAGAAGAGAAAAAATAGATCTAGGAATAAATTGAAAGAAAGTGTATAACCTAGAATGGTGGTTCACCTCTCCAATAGAAACTATAGAACCATTTGACAAGTTGGAAATCACCATTGTATTGGAGTAAATTCTACTTTATTTATTGACCCTTAATGAGTAATCTAATAAGTGGAAAGTAGGTTAACTGAAAGTTAAAGAACATATAATATCTAGTTGAATATTCCATGGTCCAAGCTGATTCCCCCCTCCACAAACATCCATAGGTGTACCATCTCCTAAAAAATATGGGCGGTCTAGGACCATCATAAAAGGGGTAAGAATGATGTTGACTAAATAATTACGTTATTTGGCATTTTTGGATGCATCCTATTTGGTGAAGAAAAGAATGTTGAAGATTGTAGAAGGTAAGGAACTACCTCATGTTCGTGCTCTGGATTTAATTTGGGGCATGCAATGGAGATGTGAAGTATATCAAAAAATCTAGGTGATGCCAATCCCAACTCCTTATTTAAACTTTGAATTTATATCAAAAAGAGTTAAACCTCCCACATTGCTCCAAAGTAATATATTTACTTATAAAACACAGGGAAAACCTCTACTAGAAAGGTTGTGTTAAAAATAGCATAAAAAAATTTCAATTTAATTTGTCCTTGAATTAAATTGAGAATTAAATCGAAATTATATTCTCATAGCAACTTGTAATAGTTAACTAAGTTAAATTGACTTAGTTGGCTTAGGAAATTTGAGTTAGAAGTCTATCTAGAGTCATGTAGAGTGACCCCTAAATTTTAGGGGCTCGGGTTGAGTTCTTTTGAGTTGTAATTAATTAACTCAGTCTAATTGAGTAATAGTCAGTTAAACTAGTTCTAACTGTTGGGGGAACTAGTAGGAGGTCAAGTAGTGGGGACAGGCACCAGTGCATCCTCGGTACCACACCAGTTAGCTAAAGATACACTCATAAATAACTTATGCATGGCAGTTCGGAGGAGGACCCAGTTGAGATTAGAGTTCAGGGACAGTGTACTATCAGTTGTATAATTTTCCAAGTTGTACAGATGGTGCATGCAATCATTTGAGGGCCTATGGATGGATTGCGCAATTATGGAGAGTGGATTTCCGAAATTAAATAGAGGCTAATTCTCTCAGGAATTACGCAAGGCATTAGGGGCTTGGAAGGCAGCAGATTTGGCTAAGTGTTGGCTTGAGCTAACTTGTGAGGCAGAGAGTTAGATTGTACTAGTGCAGGAATTATTTGGGTTGAACAAGCAATGTATTTTCTTCTTAGATCTTATGGTTAATGAAATATAAATAGTCGGGTTTTTATAAGTTTCTTTCCCTATAGAAATATTGTGTTATGTGTGATTGATATTCTTCCTTTTCTGCTTATTGTTTTCATCGATCAATTTTGGTTTCCGCTGAAAAGTAGAGTATATTCTTGTCTTGTGTTTTAGCATATCACATAAGTTGTTGTATCTACAGTAAAAATATACATGGTATCGGATATGAAGATATTATAGAAGAGGAGAATTCGAGTTTGTTGTGCAGGTGAAATTGAATTTGCAAGTTCATACTTCAGAGTCAACAATATGTCATTCTACGGTTTGAGACTTGAGTATGCTTTGGAGGGAAGCTCAAATTACATAGCTTGGAAGGATAGGATGGAGGTAGTGCTGGAAGACAATGGACTCAAGGAATTCATAGATCATGATATTCCTAAGCCTCTAGCATCAGATGCTAAAGATTTGGTTGAATGGAGAAAGTGTGTGGCAAAAGAGAGAAGGATTATCCTAGAAGGAGTTCGAGTTCACATTGTCTTGAATATCCATAGTAAGGACACTCCATTTGCAATGTGGAAGGCATTAACGGACCTATTTCAAAATAGTAGTGACCATAGGAAGTTGGAACTTAAGGAAAAATTCAGAAATATCAAGATGGAGAAGGGTGACTCAATTCTGAAGTACTTTACCAAGTTCACCCAATGTTGAGATGAGCTTAGAAGTGTCGGGATTACTATTGATGAAGATGATCTGGTGAACTTAGCTCTTCTAGGAATTCCTAAGAGATCGCACGGTTACTAGGACTCTGTTAATAGGAGGGAGAATCTACCAGAGTGGGAGCCGTTGTGGTCAGACTTGGTACAAGAAGAGTTTCGGTGGAACACCAGCGATGGGATCTCTTCCAAAGAAGTAGAAAATGACTTTGCATTAGTTAGCAAAGAAAAGAAATCCAATGGAAAGAAGTCTGAAGGCAAGGAGGGTGGAAAGAAGAAGGACTTGTCGAACATCAAGTGTTTTCATTGTCACAAGTATGGGCATTATTCCACAGATTTCCTATAGAAGAAAGAAAGAAAGAAGGAGCATGCAATAGTAGTAGTAGGTGAATCTCTAGCTTCACAATTTGAGCTTGATTTCACTCTCATTGCATGCATGGCTAGCACTGTAATGGAAATTATGTGGTATCTCAACACCAGTGCCTCATTCCATGTGACGGGGAATAGAGATCTCTTCAGTGAATTTGAGGAGAAAGACCTCAAGCAGAACATAGAGTTTGGAGATGATGGGAGGTATAGCGTTACCGGCATCAATATAGTTACCTTTTAGAGGAAGTTTGGATCCCCTCTCAGAATCACATATGTGATGTATGTTCCAGGACTAAAGAAGAATCTAGTTTCCATCGCCGTATTGGAAGATCGTGGCTATGGTGTGATTTATAGTAAGGGAAAGGTTTTCCTTAGACACATCGCCACTGGACAGGTGAAACAGATCGATGTGCGAATCAATAACATGTATGCACTTGAGGTACAATATGCATGCAAAGCCTTGAGGAGCAAGGAAAAGGTTAGATACTTGGTGGTTGAGAGGGAGAGTAAATTACCTCTCAACGTGCATCCCCAGAAGAAGCCTCAGAAGCAACCTCAGAAATTTGTGGAGCATCCACAATTTGAGAAGCGAAGAGGAGATCGAGTGGAGACATCCACTAAAGTAGGAACCTCCAATAGGGGGGAATTTTGAGCCAAGTGGCAAGAGGGAGCACATTTAGCCATACCTCCAGGTGAGAGGTGGGGAAGGTGGGACGATGTGAAGTAATAGTCCCAAGAGTGCAGAAATTTGGGTGGGATCCATTGAGATGTTTTGTCTCATGGATCATTACCTTGCTATGGGAGCCCATAGTACACAGTCGCAGGATGGATCAATCGTGGTTGATGCAGTCATATGTCAGAGTGACAAAGGCAGATGTTAGAAGCAGACATATACTGGGGAGCGCATATCAAATTTGGCAGCAGTGAAAATGGCACAGTGTAGAGGCAACAGAAGCATAAAGTTTTCAGTAGATAGTGCAGGACCTAGTAGCAGTCAGAGACTCTAGTGATAGATGCATCACACTGATTCGGGTTGGATACGTTTTCAGTTTCAGAAGTTGCAACAGCAACAACACTAGAGAGAAGTGTTGCATGTAGAACATTTCAAAGGTAACGGATCAGGATAGAGTTGAATTCCTTTCTTGTTGAGAGGGAGTGTTAAACATAGCAACAATAAATTCCAATTTAATTTGTCCTTGAATTAAATTGAGAATTAAATCAAAATTCTATTCTCATATCAACTTGTAATATTTAACTAAGTTAAATTGACTTAGCTGGCTTTGGAAATTTAAGTTGGAAGTCCATCTAGAGTAATGTAGAGTGATCCTTAAATTTTAGGCTCCCAGGTTGAGTTCTTTTGAGTTGTAATTAATTAACTCAGTCTAACTGAGTAATAGTCAATTAAACTAGTTCTAATTGTTGGAAGAACTAGTAGGAGGTCAAGTAGTGGGGACAGGCACTAGTGCATCCTCAATACCACACCATTTAACTAAAGATTCACTCATAAATAACTCATGCATGTTAGTTCAGAGGAAGACCCAATTGAGATTAGAGTTCAGGGACAATGTACTATCAGTTGTATAATTTTCCAAGTTTTATAGATGGTGCATGCAATCAGTTGAGGGCCTATGGATGGATTGTGCAGTTATGGAGAGTGGATTTTCCAATTAAATAGACGTTAATTCTCTTAGGAATTGTGCAAGGAAGTAGGGGCTTGGTAGGTAGCAGATTTGGTTAAGTGTTGGCTTGAGTTGGCTTCTGAGGCAGAGAGTTAGATTATACTAGTGCAAGAACTGTTTGGGTTGAATAAGCATTGTATTTTGTTCTCAAATCTTATGGTTAATGCAATATAGATAGTCAAGGGTTTTAGAAGTTGCTTTCCCCAGAGAAATATTGTGTTATGTGCGATTGATATTCTTACTTTTATGCTTATTGTTTTCATTGATCAATTTTGGTTTCCGTTGAAGAGTAGAGTAGATTCTTGTCTTGTGTTTTATCATATCACATAAGTTGTTGAATCTACAGTAAAAATCTAAATGTTGGATGAGACAGCTAATCCAAATGACCTAAGAGCCTAAGAAGGAAGTTAGAGAGCTTGGATTCATAAATATATTAGAATATTGGTGCTTTAGAGAGATCAAGAGAAAGCCCACAATATAAAGAAATGGATGATACTTATAGATAGGAAATGACATTGCATAGTCATCGAGGAAGCAACATCTAATTGTTGCGAAGAATACTTACATCATAGTTACTAATCCATAGGTTTGAGTGATGAACCACTAGAAAAAATCATGTTTTTCCACCTATTTTAAGGTCTCTAGTCTACACTTTAAGTTTATATGTAAGAGATTTGTGGATCAATATGCATGACCCACCTATTAGTTGCAATTGATGGGGAATTCAACAAGATATCAAAATTGATTCATTAAATCTTTCTAAACACCATTAAACCTTTCTAATCACCCTTAAACATATTTGGAATGGTTGGAGGTCTATAAAAGGTATCTCTAATGAACCAATGGATCAAATCAAGCATGCATGCCTAGGTTGATCAAAGTAGGAAGATAGTGTCCATGGTTTGAATATGTATGTGCTAAAAAAGGTCAAATAATGATCTACACCAAGCATATATGGATCTCACTTAGGAAATAGACATTAAATAAGGGGCAAACTACACTCAAATTTTTATAGGGTGAATTATTTACCATCCAAAAGAACAACTACTAATCATGAGGGACTTGATTAGGCTTGAACACGTGACTTATGGTCTCCTCATTATCATCATGCCTTGGGTAGATGGTTCAACTAATTGAGTGAAGGTTGGGGGATAATCACACATACAAACACATATTCCCAAAAAAACTCACATGATATCTCTTCTTCCTTAGAATATATGTATAGAAGGAAACACAATCATTGGTCATAATACTAACTAGTTACCTAGTGGGATGTAGTCACACTTGAACCTTTTCCACGTTATAATAATGAACTCCACCATGAAATATTATATTTAATTTGTGTGTGTGTGTGTGTGTGAGTGAGTATTTTATTTTTTTCACTAAGGAAAACTTATGATTTAATCCAAGGGATGATTCCCCACATTTATAAATTGCACCCCTAGTAACCCATTAGATAGAAGAGTGTACGTCACCCAATGAGATTTGAATTGGAAACTTATTGGAACACAACTAACCAAGTTCCCAACAAATTTTCCAAAAACTAATTGAGATAACCCCAGAGTATATATATATATATATATATTCCCAATGAAAAAATAATTAAGAAAACCAATGGAAGCTTTCCCACATTTGTGGATGGCATCCCTATAGAACCATTGACTTGAATATGTGTACCTTTCCTAGGGGGAATTTAGATTGGGTACATTGTAATAGAAAGCTAGCCAAAAGTCTAGCATCATTTGTGACAACTAGTTGAACTAACCCCTTCACACACACAAACACAAAGACACACGCACACCCACACTAAGGCATTAGGGGAATTTCGAGGTCTAAAATGGGTATCCTAAGGAAAATTTACAATCAAAATTCATTTTATGAGAACCATTCACATTTTAGGGGATGACATCATCCCAATGGTTGAGGTGGCATTGCTTGAGTTAAAGGTACTTACTTGTCACATTCTCAATGGTGGATAAAAACTCATGGTTAACCATGTTAGTGCTCTAAGTACTTTTAAAGTCATAAAGTAAAGTACTCATAATAAAGATCATTTCACACTTTTTGAATAAAATATTAATATTGTCATTTCATATTTTTTGAAAGAAACAAAGCATATCCCAATACAATGTTCATGTATTTACACATTTTTCAATAAATATTATATTTGTATATTTTCATATATTTATTTTTTAAATTATATATTCATCTCATTTTATTTAATATTAGAATTTAATATTAATATAAGTTAATATCTATTTTTTTTCAGAGCGAAAAAGCATGATTATATTATATAAGATATATAAAGAAATAGATACATTTGACAGAAAGAGCTTCATAGGGGCTATTTGTAGCATAGAGATAGGATTTCCAAGATTATAGCCAACCCATTGAGTTGTCAAAAGATGCGAGATAAAAGGATACATCACAGATAGAGGAGAAAAATAGGAGCAAAAGATTCTCTCAGAGGAGAGCAGCAATATTCAGAAACTGTTCAAAGGATGCTAAATTTACTTCAACCATACTTTAAGCAGAAAATTTGAAGGAAGAAAAAGTCAGAATACCAAAAAGATAATGCTTACCTGAATACAATAAGATTTGAATTTAAAAGCCGGGTAAGGAAAAATCCTGGATAGAGAAGATTTCCTCATCAGATTTTACCTTCATGTTCCAGATACTTGGTTCTGATAGGAGACCCTCCTTTGATAAGATGTATGCTTGCAGGTTCTATGATCTGTAAATGTGATGGATGGAGCACCCTTCCATCTTCCTCCAAAGGAACCTGATTCTGTCCATCCAACCTGCAAGGAGAGGGTTGTTGATATGGCTCTTTCCTGCTACAAAATCAACCATGACTTTTAAATCTCCAAAAATTGACACAAACTGAATGTTAAAGAAAAGGCAAAAGGATTAAAGGCCTGCGAGAGCCATCACCTCAGCTTTACAATTTGAGCCCTTTCCCCCATTCCAGGCAATGAGATATTGATCATTTTCATTCATTATGATGTGAACGCCACAACCACAAGAGAAATTTTGTGCAACACCATCGAAATCCGCTCTTGGGAGCATAGAGTGATTATGTGCTTGCTCCTTACGATTAAACTTTTTTTGCTTGTGTGACTTTTCTAGTAAGGAGTCATAAAGAGCTATAATACTTTGAAGAGTTTCCATGAAAGGCTCTTTATTTTCTCTGAAGATAATTTTGTTTCTCCATTTCCATATGCACCATAGAGTGATGATAATTAGAGGCATCCAGGACTCCTTTTGCCCATTCCACCAAAGGAAAGCTTCTTTAGTAGAAGCATGAGAGATATGAGGAAATTTATAAAGATTTGCCAGAGATTTCCATAGTTGTTGAGTTATTTGGCAATTGAAGAACATGTGGTAATTACTTTCCTCAGCGAACTTTCATATTAAACAGAGACCCGGTCCGTGCCAACACCTCTTTTTCAAATTTTCCCATGATAAGTTTTTATTGTGGAAGACAAACCAGGAGAATAAAATTTCCTTGGAAGGACATCCCGATTTCCAAAAGGCTATTGGGAAAATTGGGTTGGGAAGAGCAATATTTAACCCTATCAAATTTTGATAGATGTCCTTTACATAAACCAGGGAGTTTCCTTTTGAATTCTTCCAAATAATATCAGCTTCCCAAGAGCGATATATGCCACAATTTCTCAAAAAAATTCTGAGATTCTTCCATTGTCGCGCTAAGAAATCTGACATCCCCATATTGTCCGCCTCTTTCTAAAGAGGGAAAGGGCCCTGCCATTCTGCAATCAGCTTGTCCCAAGTGAAAAAACCTTTTCTATGGAAAAAATTTAGGAGAGACTTTGGCAGAATGATTTTCTCCTGTCCGCTCAAGAATGAATCTATTCCAATGAGAATCCGGCTACCAGATTGAAAACTCCAAGCTAAGTTCTTTAAGAAATACTTCTCTATCTTGTGAAAACTCAGCCATATTGCTGACCCATAATTGGATCCAATCCTTCCCATCCTGTACCAATAAGAGATATCTTTGCTTCCCATATATTTATTTTTTATTGTGTTGCTCAGGGACCCTCTCCATAAATCCCTCTCCATAGTGATTTGCATAGAAGTGCCTTACCAAAAGTCCACAGATCCAACAGGCCCTATCCACCTAAATTTTTTAGCCAAGAGATATCAGATAATTTAGATAGGTGAAATTTTCTTTTTTCTAATTGGCCGCCCCATATAAAGTTTACAGTTAACTTATTCATCTTCTTGATGATACTTGCAGGAAGAAAGAATAAATGGGCCCAGTATACAGCAAGTTGTGTTAGAACTGACTAAGATAAAACAACTCATCCTGCCATTGATAGGCATTTATATACCCATACTGATATCTTCTTATAGTACCTATCTATTAACCATTGCCAGTCCATTTTAGAGTAACCCTTTGCTTTTAACTGGAAACATAAATATTTTATTCCATGCTTAATGGAGCGTGCCTCTATCCCGAACAGTGAAGATAACCATTCTACTAAATCCAAGCTGACATCATTATGGAAGAAAGCTTACTTGTATTCATTAATTTGCAGCCCTGTGGCCTTTTGAAAACATTTTAGGATGTCATATAAGCATCTCCAGGTGAGTCTGCATAACATTCCAAAAATGAGTATATCATCAACAAATAAATTATGTGAGATATAATTGTTTCTTCTGATCTTCAGTGGTCGACACCTGTTATCATTAATTGCCTTGTTTATGTGGAGGCTAAGAGAATTCATTACCAAGATGAACAATAGAGGAGATAGTGGGCAGCCTTGACGCAGTCCTCTTGCAGCTGGAAAATAGGAGGATGGAATCTCATTTATAATGATTCCATAGTTCACCTTCTCAACACATGCCATGATCCAATTTATCATATTGACTCTCAATCCAATCTTTGCAAGTAAGCATCTGATGAAGCCCCAATCAAGGCAATCGTATGCCTTTCGAAGATCAATTTTGAGAATGATTGCTTCACTTTTTTTAGTATGCATGGAAAACAAGCTTTCTTCTGTGTTTGCAACAGCGTCCAAAATATTTCTTCCTTTTAAAAAACCATGTTGATACTTTGTTAGAAAACTTGATAAATTTACCTTGATTCTTTCAGCAATAATTTTCGAGATGATTTTGAATGAAATGTTACAGAGGGATATCGGCCTGAAATCTTGAAAGTATTCTGCTTCCACTTTTTTTAGGATGAGGGCAATTTGAGTGGAGGAAATTATCTGGTGTATGCTACCTGATAATCTAGAACCTTCTACCATCCTTAGCAAATCATGTTTTATAAGATCAAAAAAATGGATGAAGAACTCTATCGTCCAGCGATCTGGGCCTGGAGACTTATCCCTCTTGAAAGATTTCATTGTTTCTAATAGCTCTTCCTCCGTGATTGGCTGAAAGAGTCGCTCGTTTTGTTCATCATCAAACATTTTTGGGAATAAGTCAATACCCCATAAGATGTTCTAAATTCTACATTCCTCAACTCTCTTGTATTGATTTTGAAAGTGTCTCACAGCCTCATCTGAAATGTCTTGTTGAGAGCATAGATAACCCCCTTTACCGTCACTTATCTTCCATAGTGAGTTTTTGTCTTGAGCTTGCAAACTTGTGGAAAAATTTTGTATTCTTGTCGCCTTCCTTTAGCCAGATAGCCCTGCTCTTTAATCTCTAAAATGCTTCCTCCTGCTCCAGAATTTTTTGTTTTTGTCTTTGAAACTCCTTTATGTGGCATCTCATATTGGAAGGGAGTATATGAGTAGCCATCTCTCCAGAAATTTTGTACAGCTCCCTTTGAATCTCTCTAAGATTTATTCTGTTTTGAATCTTTTTTTTATACTACCATTCTTTAACAACCTTTTTCATATAAGAAAGTTTTTCCCTAAAGGTCAAAAATGGGGGCCTATTATCTGTTGATGATAGCTCCTTCCAAGTTCTTTTTCCAACATCATTGAACTCTGATTCTTCTAACCATGACCTGTTAAATTTGAAAGAATACCCTTTTCTGAAACCCTTTTCTCTCCAGCTTAATAGAATCGGTCTATGGTCTGAAATAAACACATTTCCAATTGATGAGGATGGCATGCCAAGTCTATCTATTATGCTAACATGTAGGATGAATCTATCAAGTCTTTTTGCTATATATGCCCCATCAATCCTTCCATTGTCCCATGTCGAGAGCATTTTGGGAGGCCTTATGTCAACAAGATTCCTGTGTAATAATTCATATCTAATGTGATCTTAAAGAGGATCTTTTTTCCTACTGTTTCCCCAAGTTTCATTAGTGTTTAAAGTAACATTCACATCTCCTGCAATCATCAGAAACTCAATATCAAAAATTTCTAATGCAAAATTTTTTTCCCAGAATGGTATTCTGTTTTTGTAATGAGCATAAATGTTCAGAATGTTGATAGGGAAATCTTTCCCTCTAATTGATGCCGAAATGAGAATGCCCGCAAAACATCTGTAAGATTTTGCTCTAATCCAATCAAGATCCCATAAGACCGCCAGGCCCCTAGAGAGGCCATTTGCTTCCAAAGCGGACATATGCCAGGTGGGGAACATTTTCCTGAAATAGGAAATAGATACATGAGTGTTATGCATGGTTTCTTGGATTAAAATGATTTTTGGCTGTTTTGAATAGAAAAGATTCTTTAGTGCCAAAAATTTTTGGTCTGCCCCTAGAGCCCTTACGTTCATGGATATGATGAAAGTCATTTAGGAGTGTTTTCGGCCATACTTGCTCTAAGAGGCCCTTCTTCTGACATATCAATGATAGGAACTTCTATAAGGGAAAGATTCTGTACTCCTCTACCAACAACATCAACCCTTCCCCTGAAATGTCTATTACCCCTGTTATTTTTCCTTCTCACCGTAATATTTTTTGCAGAATTTGGACTTATTTGAGGAGAGGATGGCTTCCTCGGCTTATGTATAGTTAAAGGTCTGAGTTCAAGTGATTTCTTACTTAAGAGATAGTCCAGATCGCTGCCAATTGAATTTGATGGGGATGAAGCAGGGGAATTTAGCGGTGTGGCTGAAACCATAGGTTCCTTTCCTTTTTCAGATGGGTTTCTTTCCCTTCTTGGAGATGAAGAGGAAGATGGAATAAAATTAATATGAGATTCCACATTTGAATCTTTGTATGGCTGAGGAACCGGATGGGGAGGAGGGATTTCTTTATCAGTAGTGGGTTCCTGGGGAGGCATACAAAGGTGATAGTCGGCCTTTTTATCAGATGGGGTTGCTGACTTTCTCGCAATTTCAGGCATGATACTCTGACTCTGTGGGTATATTGATGGAGAAATTATATGAAGATTATCTTCTGGATTAATAACTCTTTGCAGTTTGCTAGACTCTGATGAAGATAAACTTATTGTGGAAGTTAATTTCATCATACCAGGGGATAAAGACTTTTTCCTATGTTTATTTGATGTAGATAGGAATTTTTCATGATGCAATTGGTTCGAAAGAATAGGGCATCGAGGGCAATTTTTGATTAGGTGTCCCCTCCTATGGCATGCTGAACATCTGAAGGGGATGCCCCAGAAGTCCAGTCTCTGATTAATTTTTAAGTCCCTCCAACATATCTCTATATGGTCAGGAAATCCTCCTATATAAGCTTTTTCTATGAGTACCCAGGCTACACGTTTGTCCTTTTCCCCCAGGCATCTGGGATCAACATAAACACATTTTCCTACAACATTTCCTATCTCTGTTGAAGTTTCCTTCGACCACAACTCCAGTGGAAGACCAAGGAGTTTGACCCATATTAGATTATTAGTAGGAGTATTCTTTAACAGGTTGTAGCCAATGTACCACTTATAAAGTGCAAGAAAACTCCTTCCCTGTACCCATGGACGGTTTTGAATGGCTTCCAGGTCGCTGGCACTCAGAAAATGGAAACAATACCATTCTTTCATCAATTTAGCTATAATGGGAGTATAGCCGATCATAGGTTTCCATTTAATCTATATCCACTTCCGCATCTTTGAATCGTCCATCTTTGGAATGTGCCATCGGCCAACCAGAGCTAAATCCTATAGACTTTCAATGTGGCCAGTCAGGTAGATAGTATCCAGCTTGATCGCTTCTGGTGGAGGGATAGTTTTTACGGGTTTCATGTTCTTTTTATAATAGTTTGAGGCCTTGTATTCGGCATATTCCTTTTGCCGGAAATCCTTTTGCTGGAAATCCTTTTGTTTTACTTTTCTATTTTTTCCCGCCCTTGATAGGCCACCGCCATCCATATCCTCAGTAGGTAGAGAAGGATGGACAATCACGTCAGCCAACGTGGCTTGCCAGTCATTTGGCAACATGGCAACACCCTGGCAATATTTGACCTGAATAGCTGCTTGGATCATGGCCTCAGTGGCCGATGCGTCTGATGCAAAATCCATCTATCAAAATTAACCTCTGACCTAATAGACGTACTGAGAAAGACCTAACTAAGATCTTCCGGATTGGGTAATAAAACATGCAGTAAATGTGACCTATCCCTTTATGACTATAATACCCAGAGAATAAAGACCCAAAACCAGAAAACGAGGTCTTTGCTGACGAGATGAATGACAAAAGGAAGCCTCGAGAATATGAAGCTCCCTTTCCCAGAAGAGAGAAAATTCCAATAAGGCCAACTGTCTTCTGAATTTAAGGGAGGATGATGTTAACATGAGGTAGCATGCGACGGAAAGAAAGAAGGTTCAAAAAACGGCGGCTTCTATTAACCCAAAAAGTCTGGCATTATCCCCTAAAGTACCATTTCCTTTACTCCATAAGATTTGAAACTGAAGTTCTCTGCCCGAGACAGACCCAAAAAAGAAAGAAAAGTATACCAGGAAAATTTCCGGTCCTCAGTAAGTTGGATCCTGCCCGGAAAAACTAGGAGGCAGGAGATGGTGAGTAGCTCTCAGTCAGGACATCTACCAAAAACTCTGGATTGCAGACAAAAGAATGAAATTGCCTCATGCATCAGGCAACAAAGGGAAAACCGATACTATCCTGACTTTTGGAGAGAGTTTCAGGACGAAACATCGAGACATACAATACAGCAGCAACATATCTCAAAGACACACCACCAGGGACCTATTTTGAAACAAATGTCTTGACAGGGCTTGTATATGACAAAGTAATTCTTTAACTTGTATATGGAAAGCCACGACCAGTCCGAATTAACAGACCCTGACATGTGAAATTGAGCGTAAAACCAAAAACAGGCCAGTGGGAGGGGAATTTTGTCTTTAAGCAAAACTGATATTCAGACAACAGACTAAACCAGTAAACCAGTGCTCAAAATCATATGAAAGCTAAATATCCTCTCTTAGAAAAGGATAAAAACATCAGAATTTGTCCTTTAAAATTTTCTAGATTCCACAAAGGCAAATAAAGCTATCATTTGATGAGATGTTATGGCAAAATAGAAAAACTGACCTGTTAAAAAACGAGTGTTTGTCCGAGTGAAGATCATTGTGAAACCAAGCAGTGAAAGACCCCACGAACCAAAATGTAATGATTTAACTCAGAGTGAAGTGGTAGAATAGGGTGGCACTAGCTGACCATTACTCTCACGCAGTAAGATTACCAGAAAGAGGAAATCTCTAACAACAGGTAAGGAGGTGAAACTGAGCACCATGAAGCTAAGCAGCAAAAGTCCCCGCGAACCAAAATGTAATGTTCAAACCAGAGCAAGAGCTGACCATTTCCCTCGCACAAAAGGCTGACCAGAAGGAGAAAAAGCTCAAACAACAAGGGGGTAAAACTAAGCAAGAGGATTGAAACGATAAGATGAGTCGAAGGTCCAGGTTGACAGAAGTCCCCAAAGCCAGATGCTATTCATCTCTTACCTGTGGGGATGACACGTCTGAGCATGCTAACCCAAGCATCAAGCTCAAACAACAGGTAAGGGGGTAAAACTAAGTAAGAGGATTGAAGCGATAACATGAGTCGAAGGTTTAGGCTGACAAAAATCCCCAAGGCCAGATGGTATTCATCTCTCTGCCTAGAAACTAGCGGGACTGGGAATGACCAAAACCTACAATACCCGCATTGACATAACAAATACAGTACCTGTGGGAATGACACGTCTAAGCATGCAAACCCAAGCGTCAACCTTTTCTGTGCACGTAGCCTTCATGCATCCATCCATCAAACCTTGTTGTGGGGACTTCAGATCTTGTTGTTATTGGCCAGAAGATGGAAAACGCTCAAACCTGATACGTCGATCGACAGTGCTCTCCACTCGGCACTCCAAGTTAATATCTATACATATATATTATACATATGAAATCAAAATAAATATTAATGTAGCCTTGTAATTTTAGGATAAATCAAATCTATGAATAATATTATTATATTATTAATAGCAATACAAGCATATTAGAATTAAAGAAAAAATGTATATTAGTTTTGTATGATTTATGGTTTTTTTTTAATAAATTGATCTTACAAATTATTCTTAATTTCAAGTTATTGAATAATATGTAAAATTATGTTATTATAACATTTTTAAACAAATCAATGTGATAAGGATTATTAAAAAAATTATAATGTTTTTCCAAATTAGAAAATAATACATTTTTATTATGTTAATTACAATAATAATTTTATTAAATATTTAATGATTAAAAAGTGAATATAATTATTGGCCCTACAAATTCGCTTATATTTAACTTGAAATTATAAAATAATATGCAAATTGTGTTGTGATGTGTATCTTAAAAAATCAATAATATTGATTTTTTACATGTATATTTTGCATTTAATTTATTTATTTTAATTTAAACCAGTGAGAGAATATATTGTATATTTGATTTTATATAGTTTAAATTAAATTACATTTATTATGAATTTAATTATATAATTAAAAATATAAATTTAATTAATAGTATATTATACAATTAAGATTTATGAATTTATAATTATCATTTATTTTAAGTTATTTAAGTACAAATGACACATGCATTAGTTGTTCAATGATAATGAATTTTTCTTGAAAAACTTATTCTTATTTATAGTCACATCAATACAATTTTTTTATTAATTTTATTTTGGTACAGCTTTTTAATTGAATTTAACCATGGTTACATGGATTGTGGTGCAAAAAGTGAATTGCAAATTCATATATATTATTTTATTACTTACCTAGGAGGCCCATTTTATACCTCAAAATTCCCCTAATCAGAGACCTTCTAGGAACTTCCCCTCACTCTGAGGATGGTACCCAAGGTAAACCATAACATAAGGCCATGTGAGCAACTCATGAATATATCATATATAGCTCATCAACAATTGGATCATTAAGAGAAAACATGTCACAAATGGGACACGAACCCATATGGGGTCGATAACAACTTTTCCTCAAATCACTAGATCTACCCACAATATATATACTCTCTCTCTCTCTCTCTCTCTCTCTCTCTCTCTCTCTCTATTAAATATGTGTACTCTTTATTAAATAGATAAGGAAGGGTACATTTGAATAATGGACAAAGGTCAAGTGTATCCCATGTGGTTGCATCTTCATGTTTGTTTATCTTTCTTTATTTTACATCCAAAAGAAATGAAATGTGAGCCCATATATATATTATATTATATATATATATATATATATATATATATATATATATATATTATATATATATATATATAAATATGATAATGGGAAAAAAACTAAGGAAACATCATGAGCATCATTCACCACCTTTTTGTCTTTTATTTTCTTTTCTCTTTTTTATCTTCTCACAAATTGTTGTTGAAATGTGCACTATAGGTGCATTCATGACCATTACTTATATGTTTTATGCCTTCTCTTGCTAGCTCTAGGGGTGAGGGGAGGACATAGTGACTAGGAGCTTTAAGGAAGTGTAATACCCTAGTCTTCAATCCTCTACTAATATTGTGATTGCAATTACTTATGTGAATGATCACTATATGGAAAAATAAATGTAAATGGGTCAAAATACCCAAAAAAATGCAATTATACTTTAATAACAATTCATGAAGACATTAAGCATGGATATAGACCATAAGAAGTCGTGATAGGGGGAGGGAAGCTAGCAAAAAGGAATTTATGGGATCAATCCATGCCAATAAATTATTTGGTTGAGCCAATACTCATAAGATCTAATATTGTTAACTTTTCACAAGAAAGTATCTAATGGGAAAGAAGTAATAACTCCCATAATTATGGAAGTATTTGGGTTTTGCCTCATCTATCTCATCCAAGGTATGGGCATAGTACCACTCAAATACTTTTGGATTCGAACCAAAAAATAATTATTTGACCATGATGAGCATTGGTAGGAAAATCCATCAAGGAAGGAACCCAAAAAGAAAGGAGAAAGGGAAATTAAGAATCACATGGGAAGTGAATTAGCAAGCACTAGTGGAGGCACTCACAAGAAGTGAGAGAAAATCAAAGAGACAGACGGGAGTCTCTCATGTGGTCATAGAAACCTGTGCATGATCTTAGTTTTCCTAGTTTGGTGAGAAAAATAGATTTTAGAGACTTTAAAGGGTCAACTAGAATTACTGAGGAATTTTTCTAAATTATGCACAAAACCATTAGTGAAGCACTAAGGGACTATTGGCTTAGAGAAGGGATCCCTTCATGATGTGTAGGCTCAAAATGTCTAATTATTGAGAAATCTTATGAAACTATGCACAAAAATAAATAAAAAGAGAAGCACCAAGGGACTATTGGCTTAGAGAGGGGATCCTTTTGTGATATGTAGGACCCTTGTGGCCAGAATGTGAATGATAATAGCCCTTGGCTCAATAGGTTGAAATAAGTCATATTAATTTATGTGTGGATGAAGGAGAATGGCCTTCGTCCTTAAACAAATGATAACCTAAGAGAGAATTTCCCTTTGGTTGTATTTTATGTAGAATAGTTGAAGAAACAACTCTCAATAGTTTGGAAAACTCTGGGCTTAATATGATTCCAAGAAGAATTGATTATCTTCATTTGATGAAGGAGAATAGCCTTCATGAATGCACCTTGTAATGTTGAGTGAGAACTTCCCCCGTGGCTTCTTGGTCTAGCTAATGGGTGGCCAGTTATAAGAAAGACTACAGTGTAGTTGGGCTTATGGTGGGGTGGAAAATGGCTCGCCCTTCATCCTTTGTAGGTAGATAAGCATCTTGTATGTAAGTAACCTTGTGTAATTAAACTTTGTAATCATGTTGTATGAAATAGGATTAATGTTGATAAGTTGTGTATCTTTACATGTATACCTATTGATCGTACACCTTGGCTTGTGTGATACATTGTCTTGGAATGAATTGGTAAAGTTGGGATGTTATGACTATCTAATATTCATATGCCTACTTTTTTATCTTAATGTGCTCTTAGGATGTGATTTTCATGATCATGGATTGGGATGAAATGACTCACTTAAGGATGGGACTGATAAATTCTTAGTCCTATTTAATGTGAATGGTTATGGTTATAATGGGATTTTATCAAGTAAGAAGTTATGGCTAAGAAGATAGGGGATGTCAACTTTTATCCTCTTGGATAACCATGATGGTTGGTTGGTTGTGATAGGACCCTTAGTGAGTCTCAACTCATGGAGCTTAATTTTCTTTATATAGACGAGCAAATCTTGGATTCCTAATGTTTATGATTATAAGATCCTATTAGTTTATTGATCTAGAAACAAGAGAAACAACTTGGACTACAAGGTGAGGAATCAAATTAAAGATGTCTCCACAAAACATATAATGCCAAGTGTTATAGAGTTCATTGAAGAACTCTAGAGTTGGTTAGTATTTTGTTGAGGGACTTGCAGAAAGGCCTAATATATGGTTGTGGATGAATGATTATGGATGCCTTCATGGTTATTAATGACCTTACAACCTCATAAGTATTTTGGGCCCAATATTTTCCATGTCAAATTCATTTCCAGCTCTAAGAAATCAACCTGTATTTTCCTATTGAGAGCTTGATTTTTGGAAAGTTGGGGATTGGATACTTTGACCAGGTAAGGGGTCTATGATCATGAGCTTAGATAAAAGGGACTAATCCCAGAGGATGGGATATCAACTAATGGAGTAACAATATTTTGGTATCAGGAATACTCCAAACAATGGCCAACGCCAAACCTCGATACTAAAAGACCCTCAAAACATATATCACTTAATGGAGACAGAAGTTTAGGGATATATCAAGTGATGAGACCAGGGACTTGATTCTATTGGATATCAAGAGTCAAGAAACACACTAAATAATCACTAATGTGGACCCTTGATATTGACAGGCCCCTATTGATGGAGGAAGTTGGAGGGTACTTTTCTTATGGGCTGACGATATGCTATTGGATCGAGTAAGAGAGTGAAGAAATATTATAGTTTTTCCATGGTGTGTGTTGCTTTGATGGCTTAGTGACCTAACAGATGAGAAATTATATTGACCGAAATAAGTGGCATTGTATTGGTTAATGACCCTTCAATTGAATCAGAGCAAGATAGAAGGTAGTTATCTTATGTGATATGGGGGCTTAATGGCCTTCTGCTCGAAAGGATGATGTGTCATCGGATGATATGGAACAAGGAAGGCATTGGTGACATGTTGATGTGGTAATATGATGTGACACAAAGGCATGTCTTGATGACATGTCCTGTCAATGTGGCAAGATGACATGAATCAGGGTGCGTAGTGGCATTGAGGTGGTAATTAGGTGAAAGCTAAGGTAGAGGTGACATGGCCTTCACACTATTAGGATATTGGTCCATAAGGTGTTAAGGCATAAAGTGGTCAGATGTTAGATTGTCAGAATGTCAAATCATCGAATATTATGCTAAATCAAAGTGAATTAAGTTACATGTCCTGAGGGCCTGAGGGCCCATTGACCCAGTAGATAGAAATGAAATTGGATGGGAAGATCGAGTCAAATTAGTTGATGGTTCATTATTATATTGAACTAGGATTGGGTAAGAAGGAAGGAAAGTTAACCAGATGATATTTTCTTGGGGGGCATTCTAAGATGGAAACTAACATGATGATGTACGATGGTAACACATGGGCATAAAGACTACCACAAACTTCCACATGGAAATAGTATAGAAGTTGATGTGGCCCTTGGAGGGAATATTTTCAAATGGGCCTAACTTTAGTGCTCAGGGCTCATAATAAGATGAAATTTAATTCATTGGAGTTCTCTCAATGACAAGAAGATGATAGTGTTCTTATAAATGAGTTTTAAGATAGTTGAAGGAAGAGGAAACTTGACAAACCCACTTCCATAAAATGACCTAGAAGTTGGGTATGGACACCTTGCAATATTAATTAGGCATATAAGGGGTAGGTATGTCACAATAATATTACAATATCCATAAATTACATAATACATATCTCAAAAAAATTATATGTGACTAGAAAACAAGATGCCATTCTTAATTCAAGAAACATATAGCAAAAAAAAAAGTGTGCCATTGCATGGAGAATGTCTCTAAGCCTAGGTGATATATCTAGGGTACTTAGGAACGAGTTCATTTAGAGTGAAAAATATAGGTTTAGTTTTTTTACTATTCCTCTCCATGGAAACACTCCACTTCTATGCAGTGGCTAAATTCAAGCTACATAAATGGAAAATAAAGTCACAAGATAAAAGAGGCAATATTAATAATGTTATATAATTTGCATCCTAGGGGGAGGCCTCATTACCACTATGGACCTCTAAAAAAAAAGAGGCAAGATACAAGTTCAATATCCCACAGGGGAAAACTTAGAACCTCTTATCACCTCTTATGATCTTATTGGCATAAAATCAACTCTGGGAAGAGCCACCATGTCTAGAAAAAGAATTAGGCCCAACCACATTGCATCTAGACTTGGAATTTTCCTCATACATCACTCCTTCCTCATAGACCCCCTTCTCATCTCTTCCAAAATAGTTCCTTGGTCCACCTCCCATCATTGGCCCATTTCCCTTCTCTTACAGCCACCTCAAGGACCAAGTCCCATCCCCTTCCACATCAACCCCTCATGCATTGTGGATCCTCATGCTATGGAGGTCATTAAACAATCCTAGAAAACTTGGATTATTAGCTTTGTTGTATACATTTGGGAGAAGAAAATCAAGTTGACCAAAATTTATCTCAAAGACTAGGTAAAATATTGCTTCATTTCCCTTGATCAATAACTAAAATCCCACAAATTTCATCTTGAATCCATCTTCTCTCAAATGGACCATTATTCAATCACTCCCATCCTCCTTCAACAATATAAAGAAGCATACCATTCCTACCACCAACCAATCAAAAATAACAAATCTCATTAGTGGATTAAGTCTTGTAGTGTATGGTTATTAGTAGGAGACAAAAACACATCCTACTTTAAATGGAAGAACAATGTTTCCTCCATCAATACCTCTAATGGTCGAACCCTTTCCAACCATGCAAACATAAAAAATGAAGCCTCCCTTCACTTTTTAAACTTGTTCTCTACTCCTCTTAACCCAAATATAGAAGCCATGAAAGAGATGCTCGAAAACATCCCTAATTTCATCTCCCCCAAATATGACATCTCTCTTATGTAGGAAATTGAAGGAAAGGAAATGATGGAGGACTTTGAATCATGGAACTGGATAAGTCCCCTAGCCTTGATGGTTTTACAATTAATTTTTATAGATATTGTTAGCACACCAACAAGCTTGACCTCATAAGAATTTTGAAGTACATATATAAGTCTTGTATAATGGGAGAAGCTACAAACTCCACCTTTCTGGTCTTATTCCCCAAAGAATTTAGTCACTTCTCCTCTTCAAGATTTATACATATCTCCCTCGATAATGCCTCTTATAATATGATGCATGGAAATTTTCACTACACAATGTTATGTCGGGAAGCATTAGAGAAATTTAGAGGTCTAAAATGGGCCTCCTAAGGAATATTATAAAATAATAGTGGACATAACAAAATAAGAGTAGCTTACCTCATCAAGTTTGGGAGGGAAAAAATAAAAGTTACTTTTTCAATGTGTGTTTTCAACTTATCTCTTTATGATTTTACTCAAATTTTGAGCGGGAGTACTCATTGGATGCAGAATTTAATTTTTGCATCCAAGGAGTACCCATGTTGCATACTTTTGATGGACCCTACTACACGAAATACTTTTTATGTACCATACTACACGAAAAATGTGAAATATTTGTTGCCCTACTTTCAATGGGTACTCCTTGGATGCAAAATTAAATTATGCATCCAACGAGCAAACTTTGAGTAAAATTGTAGGGAGTTAGTTAGGGACTTACTTTTTTTTTTTTAACTTCAAAAATGTTGAATCATCCCTCATGGTTGACATCATCTTATTGAATCCTATTCGTTCTTATAAAGTTGATTTTTGTTGTACATTATTTTTAGGCCCATTTTTTACCTCTAAAATTCTCTAATAGTGCTTCCCTCATTCACACTATGGGAATAAATCCCACTTTTGTTCTTTATATTTGCTACCAAGTGGGGGGGTTTCTTCTATATAATGAAACCATCGGATTCAAGATTTGTTATCTAACATGTGCTTGAGCCAATTCCATTTTAACACCAGAGTGGACCTATATATGTGTGTGTGTGTGTGTGTGTGTTTATGAACCTCAGTGATAAAACTTTATCCTTGAGGGGAAAATATTAAGGTTGTTTTGATATCCTCATACGACTGTGGGAATTAATCCCGAACCCTGGTGATTTAGTTTGATGAAAAATTGGTTACCTCCAAAACTTTCGTTGTAAAAGTTCCAGGACAAGAACTTTTGCACCACTTAACATATTTTCTTCTATCTTCATTAGTCTATGATCCTATACCTCAGAATTTTGGGGCATATTCCTTTGTGCCTTCTTTGAAAACTCCCAAGGTGGAATCCTATAGGATGGGATATTTCCTGTTAAATGTTGCACTCCAAAATTTGTCCTCACAATAACTTTCTATCCCATCCTGTTGATTTTTCAAAATATATAGGATGGGAAATGTGTGGTCAAGTGCCGAATTCACCTGCCATCAATTGTTGAACTTTATGATTTAAAACCCATTCACCCCAACAATATCATACCAAAGCCCCCTTTTTTTCCTGGGAAAATACTTCCATGATGGAAATATTTTCATCTGTTGATGGAATTTAAGTTTTGTCCCAACCATAAAAGTATATTCTTGATCTTCATCAAATGAAAAACTCATTTAACTTAATAAAACTTAGTCTCGTTATTTATATTGTGCTCTTAAGTAAACTAACTCCATTGCATGTTTTAACACTTCAAGATATTCATAACACCTCGGTAATACTACCAGTCAATCGGACTTGCACTCCTCTTTCAATCCTTCACATTTTTTAGATCGTTGATCGTACCATTTTATCAACTATTAATGTTTTTAATCGATTTGACTATAGAAGGGAAACTCAACCTTCTATATGTTCCATTCTTGCAATGTTTCTCCAAATTACTCTCCCGTATGAGCTTTAATAACTTTAATTATCCATGCTCATTCCTTGTGCACTCTCTCAAGGAAAAATCCCTCCTGAGATTACCTATATCACACTTGATTTAATTCAATTACAGGGATTCAATATTACATCACAACATAATTTTGTAAATAATGTGTAGAGGTTCAGTTTCACACAGATTTTGAAACACTTGAAACATAGTGTTTTCTTTCTATTAACCATTCTATACAAGAATTTACATACAAGGTCGTACTTAGCCTTCTTAGGCATGATCTACATTCATTGGCCTTCTTACACAATCTATGGGCCTATTTAGCCTTCTAACTCACTTTACATCTCAATGCTTCTCCACTACTTTCATGCCCTTGTGGGCTTACATAATTATAAAAATAGGATTTTGAACCATAATCAAGTTCAGATCCACTAATCCTTAACTATCCCTATCTCTATTATCCTCTATATCCACATATTCTCAAGAGATCTAATTGATCCTCAGATCTCTCTAACTCATTCAAATATTCTCGAGATCTCTTCTAAGTAGTAGATCATATTTCAATATCCTCAATCTCAATCACTTAAGTATAATTATTCTAGAATTATAAGAAAACATAGAAAAAAAAAAATTTAACTTAAATAATTAAACTCAATTAAGGAACGAGCTCCCTTGGAAAATTAAAGAACCCTAGGTATAGTCAAAGTTGTTTGACTTGGAGGTAAGATGCTCCTGCATCATACTCCCAATGTGGAAAACATTCACGGTCTCCTAACCATGTGCTTTCATAAGCTGATAAATCCTCCTAGATCCCAAACTTTAGTTTGTAGTTGATCATCTGATCTTTCTTGTTGCTTTCTGGCTTATGTTGTTATCTTAAGTTCCTCTTCCAGTTATCCAAACTTTATGTTGCATCTCCCCTTATTCCTTCCTAATGTAAACTTCCTCATTCATCTATAGTCTCCTACCAAATATCCTTCTCTCTTCAATATGCCTCCTCTGAGACACTTTTATCGTCAACTCCTTCATCTCTTCAATCTCTATGTCCAACTTGTCCTCTAGCTAGTACATAGTTTGCAATTTTCTACTACTTCTTTGATGAACTTTGTTGTTTTTCCTCCTCCTTGGTTATTGTTACAGCTTCTCTTCTTTTATAATTTCAAGATTCTTACTCTTATCTTCATATTTTTGTGAATTGTTGTAATCCATCATACTACAACTCACCATGCTTGGATTTACTCCCTAATCTGGTTTTGGATTTGTTGACACCTAATCTTTAGGATTAGGTAAGTCCATTGTAAAATGGTGTAAATAGGAAATAAGGAGAATTGGAATTTGAAGAGACATTGGGAGATAAATCCCAAGAGTCTCTCCCTCCATGTATATATCTATGATCAACCTTAATGCAAAAACACAATTCATTTTGAGGAGTAACCTCCTGTCCTGACATGGTATCGGAGTCAACCCCACTTTTGGCTTCCTTTCTTCCCTTGTAACTCCCTCCTACCTATATTCTATAGACGGACACCTCTGGTCTTCCATTCAAATCTCTCCACATACCCCTCTCTGCTTTCTATGCCATTGTGTTATTCTCAATGTTTTCTATGCATGTTATTCTCACTATTTTTGTGCAACATATTTTGCTGCTAGCATAGCAACATAAGGAGAAGATTCATCTCTGTGTTGGAATTAATGCTTCCATTTCATGTATAGTTGTCATTAGGAGTTACGAGGAGTCAGTCTTGTTTCCAATGCGTGAGTTGTAATGTGTGAGTTGTAATGGTGATCTGTTTGTGTCGAAGTCAGTAATTTGTGTCTTATATATTTGTACCTGTGATGATCAATAAAAGAAACAAGAAATATTTGTATTGTGTGTAATCGATATCTGCTCTCCCTTCTATTTTTGTATCATGGTATTAGAGCCATCATGCTCAGATCTAAGAAGAAAGATCGATATGGATTGTTAAAGACCCTGCAATCTGGTTTTGTGAGATCTGTTTGATTTAAAGTCATTGTGTGTTCTCATTTCGATCTATGTGGCATCTCAATATTGAGGAGTATTCGATCTATGAAGTGGCTATAGTTGCAAGCCGATTAGATTTAAGAGTGGTTGCTTTTTTTTTGCCAAGGGATCTCTAAAATAGCACTGTGATTGTTGGCAGATGGTGGCCATTATTTTTGTTTTTTAGCATATTGATAGTCAGTTGATTCCATGCTAGGCATGTGAAAGGTGGATCTGAACAACACAGGGATTATTCTGGAGCATGAAATCGTTGTTCTGATTATGAGATCTAGATTTTGTGGAAAGCTGAGAAGCAGCTAGCGGCTAAGTAGTGGACCTATTCAAGTGCGATTTGGATTTATTTTCT
Organism: Pinus taeda; assembly: GCA_000404065.3. Lineage (NCBI taxonomy): Eukaryota > Viridiplantae > Streptophyta > Pinopsida > Pinales > Pinaceae > Pinus > Pinus taeda. Next base: position 39,206 of record APFE030548856.1, read on the forward strand.
TTCGCGGTGTGCAATGAGACTCACTTTATGTTTGGGCTTCAGAATCCATGTGAAATAATGTTGCAATCCATGTGAGGCGTAAGAGACATCGTGCCATCATTGTTGGGGATCAGGCTTTGACGTGGGACGACAAAATCAAAGGTGAAATTGTTGTAAGGAAGGCCACAATTTTGATTGAATAGAGGTTGCACAAGATTTGAAGACTAGAATATACTTCTGCACTTGAGGGCCAGAGGTTTTACACTAGATCTGTGAATATGCAGAAATTTCAAAGGTGGATAGGTGTTGTTGCAAACTAAATTGCAGTGTGAGACAAGTTGTTGTTGGTAGCATGGGAGAAGAATCAAATTCACATATTTCATATCTGAAAGAAGAAAAAGAGGTAACATGGACTCTCTTCCTTTAGAGAAGTTTAATGGCATCAATTTCCATACATGGAAAGTTAAAATTCAAATGCATCTTATGAATAGAGGTCTGTGGAGTATAGTAAAAGGAACCGAAAAGGCTCCTACTGATGCGAAGCTTTTAATAGAATGGGAAAAGAAAGAAGATAGGGCTAAGGCCATAATTAGCCCTCCCCAAGCGGAGCCATTGTTAGCCTCCTGCTCACAGCAGGTATTCATCTTTCATGATCGAGATTTCTACGTACCAAATATGTCATATTTTGCATGCTGCAATGTTCCATATTTGTTACTGAGGCCAAAGAAGTGTCCATGAGAGTGTGCTAGTCTAAGTGCCTCTGCTATATTCCAATTTTGATGAGTTATTCCATTTTTGAAGAATTTTCAGTTAAAGGGAGGTCCAAACAGCTTAATCTTGGTATCCCTAGGTTTCAATTTCCTGTTGTAGAATATAGAGAATCATTATCTATCCAAACAGCTTAATCTTGGCGAATTCTTAGATAGGTAGAGAAGTAAGGGTGCTCAACAGCCTAATCTAAGCCCCTGGATGAAATAAGTATAGATGTAGATAGGAGGATAGTAAAAAAGAAAAAGTTGAAAAGCTGGGTTTGCTAGTTCAAGTGCACCCAAACCAAAAAAAGAAAAAATGCTAGGTAAAGTAGGCTGGGTAAGTAGTTTTGTGGTTGCAGAAATCAAGTTATGTGATTCATTTCATGTTTTCAAGTGTTATATTTATCCAGATCACAGTTTTGAGGCACTTTTTCATTTTGATCAGATCAAGCAAAGCATCTCTAACTCCCCCTTCTTCTTATTTCCCAAATCACTCACTAACATCCCCTTGAGGACCTTGGGATCTGCCCAACAAGTCCTGCTTTCAGCTCATTTG